>CM038792.1:297627699-297775491 GCA_021764765.1 Vicia sativa | reverse complement strand
GTACATGATAAAAGGTCTTCCTTCGGCGGTGGCATCGGGATAGGAGGATTACGCGGGTACTCCTTGATTTTGTCAAAAGCGATCAGCAGTAAATCGTTCCATTCCTACCAGATCTTTCTTTAGTAACTGAAGATTGGCTCACAAGTAGCTTGATTAGGTGTACAATAGTTTATCGGCCGAAACCTCGACTTCCTTTCCGATTAAAGGGCTGGCATCTCTTGAATAGCTTTAACCTTGGCGGGATCAACCTCAATACCTTTACCATGACAACAAACCTAGGAGTTTTCGGATCGACTCAAAAGGTGCACTTGTTAGGATTAAGTCTCGATCTGCTTCTTCTTGACTATCAAACAGTTTACGCAATCAAGATGTTCTTCTTGATGCGTGATCGAGCTATCATGTCGTCGGCGTAGACCTCTATCTCGTGATGAATCATGTCATGAAATAATGTCACCATATGCGTTGATAAGTGGCGCTGCGTTCTTCGATCCGAACGGCATAACCTTGTAGCGAAAGTGCCTTGTAACAAAGTAGTCTTCTCATGTCTTGAGGAGCATTTTGATCTGTTATGGGAGAAACCATCCATGAAGGAAAACCTTATCTTGGCGTGTTGTCAACGAACATCAATATGAGGAAGTGGAAATCGTCTTCGGACTCGCTTTGTTCAGATCTCTGTAATCCACATTCGTACCTTGCCATCCTTCTTAGATGCAGGTACCACATTACAACCACTTGTGGATAAAATGTGACTAAAAACCGCGTTGAAGCCTTCATAACTTGACTTTGATTTTCTCGACATCTCGGGAGATATCTGACAGACCTACATTTCTTGGGAGAAACCTCTTTTTTATCGGCAATCGGTGTACCACAATATCAATGTCTAAACCGGCATGTCTTCGTATGACCAAGCAAAAACCTCAATATAGTCTCGTAGCATCTGAACCAACCTTTCTTTAACATTGTTCTCAAGACCCGCTCCTATCTTGATCTCTTTCTTGTCTTCGTCAGTACCCAAATTCACAACCTCAACTTGCTCTTCGGTGTGGTTTGTATAACTCGCTCTTCTTCTTTGTGCGATCGGCAAGTTCTCCGGCACTTCACAATCTTCCTCACTTTCGTCTTCGACTTGGTAGATCGGATTATCAAGTCATATTTAGCACTAGCATAGCTGTTATTAACGAGATTCGGAGTGATTCTGCAGTGTATCACGTGGGTGTGTGTAAGAAACACATAGCTTTTGAAGGGGTGATAAAGTAAAAGAAAGAAAACAAACAATTGAATGCAAAAGTCCAAATTTATTGAATGAAAATCGCAAGCGATAGATAATAACCCTCATGAGCGAGCCATGATGCCCGGGCAAGGCACTAGGGCTTTCAAAGTTTATTGTTCAAAACATAAAGAAATACGAAAAGCAAAACAAAACAAAAGCAATTACTCGACTAAAGGAGATTGGTATAGCGTCTTGATCTTCAATTCTTGAGCCCATGATGCAGGTTGGGAAGATCCACTTGCGATGTCGAAGCCGTTGTCGTCTTCTATAGCATGGATTCCACTCTGGCGATGCGGAAGGGAAGTTGGCGGCACGTTCGCGTATCATCTTGACCCTTGATGGTGAAGCCTAAACCGGTCTTGTCGATTTGAAGGAAGATCGGGGAGCTGTCCCCAAATAGCACTACCTCCTTGTTCAACGATAGCTTGAGCATCTTTCAGTGAGGCCATCCTAAGCTTGTAACCTCGGGGAGTAGCGGGAGAGTCAGCAGGCTGGGTATTGTTTCAAAAGCAGCGGGGAGTCTCGAAGAATTCACCCTCCATCTCGAGGTATCGGAATGATGGAGATGGTGACCATATACTCTTCTTCACCATCTTGACAACCTTCCCTTTCACGGGTATTTGAGTTTCGATGTAAGGTAAGTATGGTTTGCCCATGTATCCAAGGGCGTCAGTAGGCAAAATAAAGGGAGGACGGATGTCCATGACAAAAGTAAGTCAAAATGGGAAACTTTAGCAATGATGAGCTCTCCAAGCTGTTCGCTTAGAACCATCAAAAGCTCTCACGATAATGTCCTTTGGGTCTCGAACCAACCCTTGACATCAAGTCGATCAAAAGCGATCTTGGAAGGATATTCAAAGCGAACCGGTATCCACCAAAACATGAGACAGTAGTGTATGCATTCAACAGAGATGTGCAAGGCTTTGTTATGTTTCTTCGGAAGGAGTCAAATCAACATCGAGAAGCCTAGGCCGTTGTTGGCAGCAGGCTAGCAATACAAACTTCGAATTGATCGATGGTAGTGTCTTGCGGTATGAGCATTCTTGAAACTTCACCAAGGCGTTAGCATGAGCCTCGAGCACAAGAGCAAGCAAGCATGGATATCTTGGATGAGCTGTCCCAATTGTTCCACAACATTGTAATCACTCTTCTTGATAATCTTGAATTTCCTCCATTTCTTGTTTGGAGGTGTCTTGATAACTTCCTTTGGTACTTACAGTTGAGCGGGATGAGTCCTTTGGTTCTTTCCCTCTAGCTTGGGATATTGGTTGAGTAGGCGGAATGCGGTGGAGCAGATGTCTTTGGAGGAGAGATCTCTGGAAGAATACCTTCCGGTTCGGTCACCTTACTGGATCGGTGATGTTGTCAATGTCGGGAATGGTAGCTTCAATGGTAAGATCTTCAATGTCGAGAGGTCTTGCTTGACGCCATGATAGTAAACATCGCTCCATAATTCCAAGGATAGCTTTGTCGGAGGAATATGGAACTGGTCTTGGAGAAGTGATAATGAGAGGTGCCACTCTAGGCACGGGATCGCGGAGGAAATCCTTATTGTGTTAACATCGGCATAGTCTTAAAATCGTCACCCCATCCGGTCGCCTTAACATCTTCAATAGGAATCTTGTAACTATCGAGACGATGTACTTCACCATGTAATCATACTTTCCACTTGGCTGCCCCAAGGTATCCCACGAGATGGTGCAGTTTCATTCGCATTGTCGATCTTCAACTTAGACATTTCTTCACACACGCAGGTGGTTTCGAAATAGTATCTCACGGTTATCCATCATGCCTTGAACCGTCTTCTCAACCAAGCACAACCATCAGTGCGGATGGGCACCAGACAATTCTCTGGCATCTGGATTGACAAACTTGCAAATTCTTCTTAACATCATCGGAGGAATGGTCAAGTCATCTATGTTGAAAACATAAGTATCGTCACCAACACATTGGAACTCTTGTCATGGTTAGGCATAGGCGCATTGATCATTCGGTCTCAGCGGGAGGATCAAACTCAATCTGCAGCTTCAATCATATCTTGAATCTTGTTCTTCAGAGCCCAACAATTGTCAGTGTCATGCCCTGGGCTATTGGAATGGTAAGCACACTTAGCATTAGGATTGTACTTCGGAGAGGAAGTGTTGACATTCTGAGGAGGATCCCTCAAGGTTATCAGCTCTGCTTTCAACATGTGTTGCAAGGCTTGCGACAAAGGCATGTTGATCTTCGTAAACTGTCTTCGTGGCGCGTTAAGCTCTGGCGCGTTGTCGAGGTTGTCTTGATGTAGGATTGGAGATCCTGGCCTTTACAGTTGAGCGGGTCGGTCTTGGCTCGGCTTTCGACCATACACATTAGCTTCTTTCTTAGCACCAAAGGATCTCTTTGCAGCATTTGAAGATGTCTCTACATGAATCTTCCCACTCTTGATACCAGCTTCAATGCGCTCGCCTGTCAATATCAGCTCGGTGAATCCGGATGAAGAATTTCAATCGGATGATTGAAGAATGGGCTGTCGGTGTTCCCATAAACATATCAACCAACTCCCTATGGACAAGGGTGGTTGAACTCACTGCTAGATCTCTCCACTTCGAGCATACTCCTTGAACTTCTCGTCACGACCCATAGACATGCTTTGTAGTTGCATGCGAGTGGGTGTCAATTCAACATTGTACTCATCATCTTGTAGAAAGCATCGCTAAGTCACTCCAAGTACGGATACGGTCATTCTCTAGTGATAATACCATTCCAAGCGGGTTCGGACAAACTCTCTTGAAAATAGTGCATCCACAACTTTCTGTCATCGGTGTGGGGATTGATCTTACGGACATAGGACTTCAAATGCGACTTAGGCAAGACATGCCATCATACTTGGCAAAAGTTGGAACTTTGAACTTGGGAGGAATCACAACACCGGGGCAAGACTCGGATCATCAAAATTCAGCCGGACATCTTCAGGTTTTCCACGACATTCAGACGGTCTTCAAGTTGTTTGTACTTGTCATCTTCATCGAGTCTTGGCTATAATCATAGTCCTCCTCCTTTCTTTGGCTCCGCGGTCATCTTCATCACCCTTGGTACTCCCTCGGTATGGACACTTCCTTGAGGAGCTCATCAACTGACCACTTTAGGACCACCTTTGTAGCGTCGCCCATGTTGAGAGACCAACAACCTTCTTCTTCTTGTTGATGAGCTTCTTCAAATCTTCTTGGCCTTGGACCAAGGTGGTGAACATCTGCTTGGCCCAGGCATTCGACTGGAGATCTTTGACAGTGTTCAAGAGCCATTACGCTAAAATAAATAGCGAGCAAATGAGAAAACCAATCTCAATGTACGTGATGCAATGTTATGCTATGATATGCAATGTTTATGCGAATGCAATGCAATGTTTTCAAGGACCTTAGAGATTTAAATTTGTTAAACAAGCAATGAACAAACATTTATTAGTACTTCTTTTTATTATTCTTTTTTTTTTTTAAGTACAAGAGATAGTTCAAAAATAGAAAACATATAAATCCTAAAGCTCTAAGTCTCATGGGCGCTTCCTCTTGGTGCCGATGTAGGCGTTGATGTTTCGCTCCTCGTGAAGTAGCTTGGTCAACTCTAGCACTTTCTTCTCACTTGCATAGCATTGAGCTTCAAAGGTATCCCTTTCTTCTTTAGTTGAATCCAGGATCTCTTCAAGTCTTCAAAATCAGTAGGCATGTCAGGATGGAGAAACGGTATAGATACGTCACCTATAGCAGGTTCCATAATTCTTGGTAAAGCAGTGTGAATGGCATCATGAGGTTTTGAGCTCGAGCTACACCATTTGAGGTAAGGTTCCCAAGGAATGGAGTTCGGGTGCCCCAAAGTCTTGGTATCAGTCTTCTTTACCATGCCCACATGTATAAACCTCGTCGGTAATTAGAGATCGTGATTGTAGTCGAACACAATATCTTGGAGAAGCATATCATGGACCATCTCTTGAGCAAAACCAAAGCACGTAGAGCTAGAGAAGGGTTGTAAGTAATACCTCCCTTATACCAAGTAGTGGTACATTAGGAATTCTCCACAGCTCAATGAATGTGAAGTCCTTTTGAGAGAAAAGACTCCAACGGATATCTGAATGAGAGAGTGACATTAATCTTTGAGACCATCTCACCTTTGTTCGTTCTTCAAAACTGATGGAAAGGTGCGAAATAAACCACCAAAGTAACGGTATGACACATGAGAGTTCCTTGTCTTTTAGTAGTAATGCAGTGTGGAGAAATGAGGATGTCTCAAGTAAAGTAGGCCTGGATTACGGGTAAGGAACAACTTGATGGCATTGACATCTATGAATTGATCCGAGTTAGGAAATAGAACCAAACCATAAATTAGCAAGGCCACATATTTTCAAATGCATGGAAACTCATAACTTTGAGGAATTCTCGGCTTTCTTAATTAAGAACTTGGAAAGTAAACCCTTAACTCACTTCTAGTTTCCCAATTGGCTTCATATCCGGCGCTTAAGATGTAAAGTGATGCAATGTCTTCGTACTTAGGAACCTTTTCTAAAATTGAATGGCATTTGGTCAAGAATAGGTATCCCAAGTAGCTTAGAAACTCTTCAAGTAGGAACCAATGATAATCAGGAATGTAAAGCAATGGTGTTTGGATCAAGAACCGAATAGGACATGCATCATATCTTCTTCAAAACCGGAGAAAATCAAGTAGATAACCATGTCTTTTGATGAAGGCATGGTCGGAATTTCGAAACCAATTCTTTGAGTTGAGAAGGGATACCCATGAAGTTGATTCGGATAGTCTTTCTAGAAGCCATAATCCCTACAAAGCAGGCAAAGATAAATCCTAGGTCCTTGAAATAGTTAGAAATGATATGCAATGCGAATGATGTCATGATGTCATGTTTAGCACACAAACAATTCACACAATGAGCCTAGGTTAAGGCTTGCATGAGGTATAGGTGATTACCCTACCAAAAGTTTGAGTTGGTTCATCTGTCCTATAATAATGTAGGGTTCTAGGAATCTCACATCATTGATCTTTCGTAGGCGCTTATTTCAATACGGCCAAGTGGTCGATCGAAAATGTCCCAAAGTCTAATCTCAATGAGCGTAGCATCGAGTATCAACCAACCTCGGTCTACACCAAAGCCGCCATCTCACTACCTTCTAATGGCCAAGATGGGTCAATTAAGGTTCTAAAAGTTTAGTTAGCGCTTGATGACACCACGAGAAGCCAAATACTATCTTCAACTTGGGAATGAAGAGTATCGGACAACCAAAGTGTCACGCTAACGTAGCCATCATGTTGACCGTAGTTATCGTCTAGCGGTCGCGATGATCTAATGCTACTTAAAAAGGAAACCCGGATCCGGTGTAGGATCCCCAACAATATAATACCCAAGCAACCCTTAAAGATAAAGCATACAAGTCAAACAAAAGCAATAAAGTTATCTAGAAATCCTAAGGCAATTCTCTCTTTTAGGTGTATCTCCCAGTGATCATGATTACATAATACGGTGAACCCGACTTTGTAGGATTTTGTATCCAAATGTGCGGATAGCAAGAGTCGCCACCGACTTTTATTTTATCCAATTAAGGAAGGTAAAAGTACGAAAAAAGACCTTCGTTAGATTCGAGTTCGAGAAATGGTTATGAAAAGGAAAGTATTACCCCTTTTCATCCGTAGTTATCTACTGGCTCTTAGTTGCTCTAGATCACTTTTTAAATTGCTTTATGTGTGTTTGACAAAGATGTTTTGAAAAAGGCATTTCGCTTTGACTTTGTAATGACTCATGTAGTGTATACAAAGTGTTCGGAAATGTTTTGTTTTGAAAAGAATTTGAACTTTGAAAAAAGTGTGTGGTGTGAAAAGCATTTGATAGAGCAAGCAACTAAAAGACTTATTTACCCACTCGAATTGGTCGTTTTGTTGTACTTACATTCCTTTAGAATAGCTAGCCATACCATTAGTTAGTAGGTATCCATTCGTTGGATGTAAGCGGGACATTGAAGGGACATCGGATGGTCATAGAAGGCAACTTGTAGGAAGTATCCTAGCACATTCGAAGGACTATCATCATTTTTCGTGGCGACAATCGAGGTCAAGATCATGTATTCGGAGGCGACATCGTGGGTCTTATGATCTTTGTATCGAAGGGACTATGATGATTTGTTTGAAGGCAACGGTGCTAGAATACCTCTACGTTCGAGGGATGACCATTTGAATTCGTAAAGGCATCGAGAGAGAATTACCCAAAGTGCGTGTGTGAAAGAAGTGTGTTGATTTCAGATATTTTATCTTGAAATTAGTAGGCTATGTTCATTATTATCTTGCCATACACGCCTAATTACTAGCAATTATAGGGTGCGGAAAGTAAAATGCGGAATGTAAAAGTAAAAGGTAAATGTCCTATTACAAGGCTTTAGGGAGATACATAATTTAAAATGCAAAATAAAATCCTAAATTAAACTATTACATCCCATGAGCAATTACATTATTGGAAAAATAGAATGATAAAATGATAAAAGAAAATAAATCGAATCGGATCAACACATAAAAAAAGAAAAATCGGAAAATACAATATGAAAAGAACAAGAGAAAAATGTTAGAAAAATGCAAGTTTTAATATAGAAAATTAATACATGCTGGAAATAAGATAAATAAGCTAAAATAATTTTTGGGATTTTTTGGAAAGATTTAATAATTAAAATGCAATTAAAAAGTGATTTAAATGCAAAAATATAAATAAAATAAATATGCATGCAAAAAGGTATTTTTAATTTTATAAATTAAATAAAGATTTATAAATAATGTAAAAAAGAAAAATATTTTGATGATTTTTAATGCAGAATAAAATTGTGAAAATTAAAATAATAAAAATATTAGAAATTAGAAAATATGAAAATATTGAAATATGCAAGTTGAGAAAAAGCAAAACTGGTGCCCATAGGATCGAACTCAGGACACTTTGGAGCATCTGAAACAGTCCACGCCTTTACCACTACGCGGTGTGCTTCAACATTTGAATCCGGGTGAGTGGGTTAAACACATGTCCTTCTCCCATTTCTTCTCCTCCTTGGCAATGATCATCTTCTCCGATTTGAATATTTGAAGCTAGCGTCGGCCATTGTTCGACGCTATGGTCCCTGGCTAATTCAAAAAATCAAGCAAACGTAATATAAATGACATCTAAGACCATGGTTCAATTCAGGACATTGTTACGAGTTCATTGGTATGGGTCTTATGGTCTAATTTTTTCTGTTTGAGAAACCCCAATTGAAACCAGAAAACCTAACAATGGTATCCGAGTTCTAAGCCATGGAAACTCAATCCAATAACCCAGATCGCTTGCAATCTTCCTACTGATCACAAAAACAACAATCAAACGTGTTAAAAATGCATGAAAAACAGAAATCGAATTTGGAAAAAGTAAGAACAAACCGAAATCGTATTTCTTAATTCTGGATGGATTTGAGCAATGTAAAGTCCGGATTGTCTCAGAAGATGCCAAGGAATGCAATGGAATCCTCAAAAGTGCTTGAACGGTGGAAATAGGATTACGTTGCTTGAGAAACACAGTTTGAGCTTGCAATAAGGTTATTGAGTCAATTTTACCCCTAATCCGTGTGGTATGCATCACATATTTATATTGGATGGATTTGAATTGATTTGGAAAGAATTGATCAATAATCAATGATAATCAATCTTGATATTTTCATGAAATCAAATCTTCAAATTTTGGTCAAATTTCAATCTAATCTTCCCATATTGATCAATTTCGAATTTGTTGGCTTTCAATGTATTGTTGGATCACAAAGAAGAAATAAAATCAATCTTCAATTAATTTTGATTTTATAATTTATTTTCAAATTTAATTTGCATTTAAATGAATAAATTACAAATTAAATAGAAAAATAAATCAAAAATTCATGGCATTGGGCTTGGTACTCCTAATTGCATGAGGAATAAGTTAGGATGAAGAAAAAAGTAGGCCCATTTGCAAAGATTTGATTTTGAAGTATCTCTTTGTGCATTCTTTCAAAATTGCCCAACTTGTGAATGGTGTATCTTGCTCAATTTTCCACATTTTTAGTGTTCTTGGACTTTTTGGAAGCTCTAAGAGTCCTCTAAACAATGTCTTTGGTTTCATCTCAATTGGAGTTACCATGCTCAATATATCTTCAAAACAAAAGTTGACTTTTGTTGACTTTGAAATGACCTTAATGTTTTGAGCTATACCTCTCAAATGAAGCATTTTGGACATTCTTGTGAGACATGAAGTTGTAGAGAATTGAATTTCCTTCAAAATGAGCTTTGGTGGGAAAATTCCGAGAAAGTATGAAAGTTATGATCAGTCAAAGTTCGTTGACTTTTAACCTAGAAACCTAATTTAGAAAGTTTGACTTTTGAGCAAATCTTGAGTTTTCTTGATGAATCATGATCAACCCTTGATCAAATGATGAATTTAACTTCAAAATGAGGATGTTGACCAAAAATTATGAAGTTTGACTGTATGTTGACCACGATTGACTTTTTGTCCAATACATGATTTTCAACCATCGAGCAATTATGCGAGGAAGCTTGACTTGTGAAGCTTGAAACTTGTCATGGAGAATCTTTGAAGCATATGAGGAGGCATGAAGGCCATTGGAGATGTTGGAAATTCATCTTGACTTGAGAGATACCAAACCATAGTTTGGGTTGATTGTCTAGGAGAGAGTTTGTCTGATCAACTCTTGAGGAATCCTTGAGCATAGATGTATGAAATCTCTTGAATAGATGGAGGGCAAATTTGGGGGTATGACACCTAGAAATGGTGGATTCCTATTCCTGTACTCAAAACCCAATTAAACTATGCAGAAAGCTTCGAAACTTTATCACACACACAAAGGTATGGTTAAATTCAATTGATTATGCATAAAAGTATGAAAACGATTTTGAGTTAGAAGTGAGCAAACCGTGATCGTGAATTCGTGATTCTGGATGTTTGGCTAGCTTATGAGTATCTGGATTGATTTATAGGACTTCCAGGAATGTGTTGGAATGCTTAGAATGCTTTGAATTGGACTGAAAACCTGGCGGCTAGTTGCTTGGAACACACGGATTATTTGATGCTTGGTAGGGTTCTTTGAGGCCAGAATTCCGTCCCTTGTGCATGTAGTAACATCATGTATTTATAATAGAGTGAATTAGGTCAAGAATTTGTAAGAAAAATCAAACCAATAAATGAGAAATTATTTGATTTGGAATCAAACCAAATATTTCCTTTTTGAGCCAATTTCAATCAAATCTCATTACCAATCATGATTATTTGAAATAATCGGATTAAATGGCTTCTTGGACCTCAAGAATGAGAGAAAATCCATCTTGCAATTAATTTTTGATTTTCTATCTTTTATTTTTAATTAAATTGGTTTTAAATGATTAAAAATCCAAAATAAATAAAAAATAAAAGATAAATTCGTGGCCTTGAGCTTGGAGGTTTCAATTCAGCTAAGGAACATGTTTGAATCAAGAAAAGTTAGGCCCATTTGCAAAAAAATTAGTTTTGTCAAGTATTTCTCTTTGTGCACCTCCTCTAAAATGCTCAACTTGGACAAGGTGTATCTTGCTCAACTTTTAACATTTTTGGGTGTTCTTGGACTTTTTAGAAAGCTCAAGATGTCCTCTAAATAGCCTTTTTTTGTTTCATCTTCATTGAAGTTTCCATGCTCATGAACACTTCTTTTCAAAAAGATGACTTTTTGTTGACTTTTAAAAGGACCTGTAATGTTTTGATCCATAACTTCCAAATGAAGCATTTACTGAAAACTTCAGGACATGAAGTTGTAGAGAATTTAGTTCTCTTCAAAATGATCTGTGGTGGAAATATTTCTAATAAAGTATGTGAAAGTTATGTATGGTCAAAGTTCTATTGACTTTTGTCTAAGAAAGCCTAATTTAGAAACTTTGACTTTTGATCAATTCTTGACTTTTCTTGACGAATCATGATAAACCCTTGATCAAATGATGAATATTTCTTCAAAATATTGATGTTGTTAAAAAATTATGAAGTTTAGTATATGTTGACCACGATTGACTTTTGTCAATATGATTTTCAACCATCTGAGCAATTGTCTGAGAAAACTTGACTTGTAAGGCTTGATACTTGACGTGGAGATTCTTTGAATCATATGGTGAGGCATGGTGACCACTTGAAATGTTAAAGGCCATCTTGATTTGAAAATGGTAAAACCCTAGTTTGGGTTGATTGCTTAGGAGAGGGTTTGTCTGGTCAACCCTTGTGAATTCCTCGAGTATGGATATGTGAAATGTCTTGAGAAGTAGGAGGGAAAATTTTGGGGTATAACAGTTTCCCCTGTTTAATCATCTTGTACTAGAAGGGTTAGATTGATATGCTTGCCTTTCGTGACCTGGAAGTAGAAGATGATTGAACACTCGAGTACACTTGAAAATTTGTACTCGTTGTTGGTTGATGATACGCTAGAATGGGCTTATAGATGCCATTTGGAGAAGCTGAGCTGGAGAGAAAGTCGTACGCTAGACTCGCGAACATCGTTTGAATAGGAGTGTAACGTAGGAGATGGGCTTAAGATGCCATCAAGAGGCGATCTTTGAATAGATAAATCGTTAGATTCTATAGGGTTGTTTGGCGAGAAAGCGGACGGAGATGGGCTTAAGATGCCATCCGGAGCGACTGATGTTGAGTCGTACGTTGGACTTCATGTTCGTCTTTGAATGAGGTTATAGGTATGTATTGATTTTTAACCAAATATGCAGCATTCTGAAGGTGGAGAGATGTCGACAAGTAGTCGGAGATGGGCTTAAAGATGCCATCCGGGGTAACTGAGTCGTATGCTAGACTATGTAGTTGTTGTTGATAATAAGAGAGAGTCAGAATAAACCTTTGTCTTGGCTATTCTCGAATTGGATATTTGGCAGGATATGGATAGCTTCCTTGTCTTGCTTCGGGTGTTGATCCAATGTTCGTTGCCTGGAGACAATTTGTAGGGTCTTTCAGATAGATTTCCCATCTTGTTTCGGGAATTAATCTTTGACCTATTGCCTAGAAGCAATTTTCGTGGTTGTTCAGATAGTTCTCCCGTCTTGCTTCAGGTATTAATCTTTGACCTTTCATTCGAAAAATAGCCTTTCACGGTCGTTCATATAGTTCTCCCGTCTTGTTTCGGGTATTAATCTTTGACCTTCCGTTCAGAAAATAGCTTTTACCTGCTAGGGAAATAAATCTCGACAAGATATGGTTAGTTCTATGCAAATTGTGATGCATGCAAGCATATGACAATGTTCGTGAATGATATGTGCACATGTTATGATTTTTATGAACAATGTATGAATGTAGATGTTGTGGTATTTCAAAATATATCCATCTTGGAGAAGATATGAACGTTCTGCTGGAGGTTTTGACTTCTGTTTGGGGATGAAGTTGTTGAGAACCCTGACTTAGAGGGGAAAGAGATGTTTTTGATTTCTCTGATGCACTATCTGACCAAGTTTCGAGTCTGAATGTTGTTGGAAGAATAACAACTAGGAGGTACTCATTGGGATCTTATTAATGCGAGATCTTCTTTGAGAATGTCGAATGCCGCTTGGAGACTAACGAAACGTGGTAATCTTGAAGAGCGTAAAGTAAGTTGAAGAATCCTTTGGTGGAGAATAAGAGATGTAGGTTCCTCGATGTATTTCTCGACCAAGTTTCAAGTCTAGATATTATTGTTGCCGAGGAGCGACAATCATCGAGAGATATTCTGCTGGGAACAAATGTCTCTGGGTATATGAGATAAAATGTTACTGCTTAGAGACTGATGTAACGAGGTGAAGCTGATTAAGATCGCCGCTCGGGGACTAATGCAATGAAGCTTGAAGTGTTGGTATTTCGTTAGAAGTTTTGTGAGAAATCTTGGCTCCGTGGGGTTCGGCGCCTTAAAAAGTAACTTGCGGGGAACGTATGGTGACTTTAGTCGTCATCTCATTCCTAAACTGTAGAAATTATTTTGTTCAACACCTTTATGTTTGAAACGATGTTTATCAAATGCATATAATCATTCAAAGCAATCATTGGACTTTATGCAGAAACAATAAAATTAACAACTAAAAGAAAGAATTTGCATTAATTTTGAAAAGTGGCGTATGGAGCGGTTGTATACAAGGCGAATAAAAGTAAAAGATATACGGAAATAATCGTTGAGTCTCAACAATGCTAGTACTCATATATTTCGACTATCTTATCTCCTTGTTGTCATGAAAGTGAGTGAATTGATTTTCGCCATTTGAATCTTGAATGATAGTAGTCAGTAATGCATATTAGGTGATCTGGACGAGACATAGTAAATACGCTTAAATCCTAACTTTTACCTAGATCGCCCTTCGGGTTTCAGTCTACCGGGATACCATTTTTGCCGCGCCTTTGCGGTTTGACTTCGGTGTACATTTTATATATCCTTAACTTTTGCCTGAACCTTTTGATTCTCCAGGATGCCCTTATTTTTGCCTAGGCCAGTCGACCTAGCGGGTCTCGCTTATGCGTAGTATTTCTTGACTATGTCTGCGTTCACAGGGTGTGGGAAGTCTTCTCCATCCATGGTGCTAGTAATGTCCTCCCTTTGGAAAATCTTGTATTGACTGACGGTCCCTCATAGGTGGGAGTCCATTCTCCCCTCGGATCACCTTGTCGAAGGATGATGCGCTTGACTACTAGATCACCGACTTTGTAGACTCGGAGCTTGACTTTGTTGTTGAATGCTCTGATTATTCGCTTCTGATAGATCTGTCCATGGTAGATGGATGCGAGTCGTTTTTCATCGATCAAGTTGATCTGGTCGAGGCGAGTCTGGATCCATTCGTCTTCGCCTAGCTCTGCGTCTTGGAGGACCCTGGTTGAGGGTACCTGAACCTCAATTAGTAGAACTGCTTCCTAACCATATACGAGAGAAAAGGGAGTTGCCTCTGTAGATGTTCGTAATGTAGTGCGGTAACCATGGAGAGAAAATGGAAACATCCCGTGCCAATCCTTGTAAGTCACTGTCATCTTCTGTATGATCTTCTTGATATTTTTGTTGGCGACTTCCACTACGCCATTTATCTTAGGCCAATATGGAGAAGAGTTGTGATGCTTGATCTTGAACTGCGTGCAGAGTTCGGTGATCATTTTATTGTTGAGATTAGTTTCATTATCTGTGATAATCCTTTCGGGAATGTCGTACCGACAGATAAGATTATGCTTGATGAATCGAGCCACAACATTCTTGGTAACAGATGCGAACGAGGCTGCTTCTACCCACTTGGTGAAATAGTCAATTGCCACAAGGATGAAACAATGTCTGCTCGAGGCAGTAGGTTTGATTTCTCCGATCATGTCAATGCCCCACATTGTGAAAGGCCAAGGAGCGGTCAGAACATTCAATGGTACTGGAGGTACGTGCACTTTGTCTGCATATATCTAGCATTTGTGACAAGACCGAGCATACCAGTGACAATCAGCTTTCATGGTGGACCATTAGTAACCTGTTCTCAGAATCTTCTTAGCCGTGGTATGTCCACTGGAGTGGGTACCGAATGCGCCTTCGTGTAATTCTTCCATAATCCGTTCTGTAGTTTTCTGATCTACACAGCGGAGTAAGCATAAGTCGTGATTGCGCTTGTATAAGATGTCGTTGCTGAGAAAGAATTTTGAAGCGAATCTTCTTAATAATTTCTTATCATTGACAGATGCCCCTGCGGGATATTCCTGAGTCTCAAGATACCTCTTCACTTCGTAGAACCAAGGTTTCTCTTATGTATCTAGTTCACAACAGTATGCTGGTTCGTCAAACTTTTCGATGACGATTTGGGGAGCTTCGTCGTCCCATCTGACCTTGAACATCGAGGACATAGTAGCTAATGCGTCTGCCAACTGATTCTATTCTCGTGGAATATGCTCGAAGGTGATCTCTTCGAAGTAGGGGATTAGACTCAAAACATACTCTCGATACGGAATGAGATTTAGATGCTTCGTATCCCAATCGCCTCTAATCTGACTGATCACTAAAGCTGAGTCTCCATACACTTGCAAGAATTTGATTCTTAAGTCAATAGCAACTTTGATACCCATGATGCATGCTTCGTATTCGGCCATGTTGTTAGTGCAGCTGAAACAAAGTCTGGCAGTGAAAGGCGTGTGGCTGCCTGTAGGAGATGTAATGATGGCACCAATGCCATTGCCAAGTGCGTTTGAGGCTCCATCAAAGACCATGGTCCATCGGGATCCTTGTTCAGGTTCTTCGTCTAGGCCTGGTTCTTCGTAATCAGTAACTAGTAGAACATCTTCGTCTGGAAACTCGAACTGCATAGACTGATAGTCGTCTACGGCTTGATGAGCCAAATGATCGGCTACTACACTTCCTTTGATCGCTTTCTGAGTAGTATACTGGATGTCGTATTCGGTCAAGATCATTTGCCATCTTGCTATTCTTTCGGAGCGAGCAGGTTTCTCAAATATATATTTTATCGGATCCATCTTGGAGATCAACAAAGTAGTGTGAGTCAACATATACTGTCTTAGTCGGCGAGCAGCCCAAGCCAAAGCGCTACAAGTTTTCTTGAGCTGTGAGTATCTTGTTTCACAGTCGGTAAACTTTTTGCTAAGGTAGTATATTGCATACTCTTTTCGACCAGACTCATCATGTTGCCCCAACACACACCCCATTGAATTCTCTAATACTATCAAGTACATGATAAGAGGTCTTCCTTTGGCATACGACATTAGGATAGGAGGATTTTGTATGTACTCCTAGATTTTGTCAAAATTTGTCTGGCAACCGTCGTTCCATTCCACTACTTGATCTTTCTTCAGTAACTTGAAGATTGGCTCACAAGTAGCGGTCAAATATGCAATGAATCTGG
Organism: Vicia sativa; assembly: GCA_021764765.1. Taxonomy (NCBI): domain Eukaryota; kingdom Viridiplantae; phylum Streptophyta; class Magnoliopsida; order Fabales; family Fabaceae; genus Vicia; species Vicia sativa. Next base: position 297,759,335 of record CM038792.1, on the reverse strand, counting down.
CAATGTAGTTCAATCGTCCCAAGAAACCTCTGACTTCCTTCTCGGTGCGGGGCACTGGCATTTCTTTGATATCTTTAACCTTGGCGGGGTCAACTTCAATACCTTTACCACTAACAACAAACCCTAGGAGTTTACCGGATCTAACTCCAAAGGTGCATTTGTTGGGATTAAGTCTTAGTTTGTACTTCTTCAGTCTATCAAACAGTTTCCGCAAATGATCGAGATATTCCTCTTCAGTCTGTGATCGAGCTATCATGTCATCGACGTAGACCTCTATCTCGTGATGAATCATGTCATGAAATAATGCCACCATGGCACGTTGATAAGTGGCACCAGCATTCTTCAGGCCAAACGGCATGACCTTGTAGCAGAATGCGCCCCACTGTGTAACGAAAGAAGTCTTCTTCATGTCTTCAGGAGCCATTTTGATCTGATTGTAACCGGAGAAACCATCCATGAAGGAGAAAACCTTATGTTGAGCAGTGTTGCCGACTAGAACATCAATATGAGGCAGTGGGAAATCGTCTTTCGGACTCGCTCTGTTCAAATATTTGTAATCCATACACATACTTTGCCATCCTTCTTAGGCACGGGCACCACGTTTGCAACCCACTGTGGATAAGAAGTAACGGCTAAGAAACTGGCATTAAACTGCTTCATAACTTCGGCTTTGATTTTCTCTGACATCTCAGGACGGATACGACGGACCTTCTGTTTCACAGGGGAAAAACCTTCTTTCGTTGGTAATCGGTGCACCACAATATCAATGTCTAGGACTGGCATGTCTTCGTATGACCAAGCAAAAACCTCGATATAGTCTCGTAGCATCTGGACCAATCTTCCTTTGACACTGTTCTCAAGACCTGCTCCTATCTTGATTTCTTTTCTGTCTTCGTCAGTACCTAGATTCGCAACCTCGACTGGCTCTTCGTGTGGCTGTATGACCTGTTCTTCTTGTTGTAGCAATCTGACAAGTTCTCCTTGCACTTCACAATCTTCCTCACCTTCGTCTTCGGCTTGGTAGATCAGATTATCGAAGTCATATTTAGCAATAGCAAAGCTGTTATCAACGAGATTTGGAGTGAATTTGTAGTGTATCACGTGGGTGTGTAAGGACACATAGCTTTTGAAGGGGTAGTAAAGTAAAAGAAAGAAAGCAGTATTTAAATGCAAAAGTCCAATGATTTTATTGAATGAAAATATGCAAATGACAAATAATAACTGTCGCACCCCAAAATTTACCCTCCTTATCATAAATTTTCTTGGATTTCCTTGCAAAAGTATGAGTTCAGAAATGCGGATTTCTTGAGGATTCTTGGCTCTAAGTTAGATCGCCTTTTGGTTTAGTATATGGTTGAAGTTCCCCATGTTTGAGATAAGCTATAGTACAATGGGTGAAATTACGATCATGACTTTCTTGCTTGATTCATCTGATGTTTTGAGTCGGATTTGGAGATTGAAGTTTGAATTTGAGAATGATACATTTGATTTCAAGGTACTCCGTCAAGAGTTTTCAAGGCATGAAAAGTTGCGGTAAAACTTCAAGTTATATTCTCCACGAGATAGAAAGTAACATTCATTCATGTGACTTCATTTTCAAGTTAAGGTTATCATTTTTTTTCTAAGAGGCAAGAATTAAAGAACTTGAATTTTTTGTTTTGAAACTTGACATTCTCTTGGTCAAGACTTTTATAATTCCATTCAGTTTCATTTTTCATTCATCAAAATCACATGATTTTTCTTTTGTTCGGAAATACAAATGTTCCAACTTTATTCAACTTTCACATTCACATTCTTTTTTTGAATTTTGTTAAGGAGGGAAGCACATGAATACATTGGTTTTTAGAATTTGGTTTGCACAAATTTTTACAAAGAAGTCATTACAAAAATCCATTGTTACATTACTACAAGGGATGACTTAGACTGTCATGAAATATAAGCATTGTTACAAAGCTTCAAGGATCTTCTAATTCTAAGTTTCTATGAAGTTTTCTTGGCAATTTCCAATTCTTCGTCTTTTGCTCCTTCATTTCATCCTGGGCCATGCTTGCCTCCTCTTCATCATTCTCTTGATTGAGTTACTCATGAGATAAGTCTTGTTTTCCTTCTCGCTTCTTCAAGCTCGCCATTACCATCATTCATGAACCAAAAACATAAAGGTTAGAAGCCAAAGCAAAATGTAAACTCATGAACATAAGCAAGAAATTAAAGAGAAGTTCCTTTCTAAGCTCATCATTAGGGTTTATGTTAAGGAATCAGGTTAAGGGTTTTTGATTATGTTCAAGCGACTAAGCCTCAGAACTTTAAAGTTCCTTCATCGGCCACAACCTCTTTTTGCAAATCACAAACAAGGTTTGGTTCACAAAAGGAGGTGTGAAGTGGAAAATCAGAAAATAACATCATATTTTCCAAAGCAAGCAAATTAAGTTCATCCCAAAACAAATTAACACAGGCAGCAAGTAAAACAAAGCATCTTGGTTGTCAGCACAAAAGAGAGCAGCAGGGACAGAGCAGGAGCAGAGACAGTAAAAACGGACAGAGACAAATCCTAATGATGATGAAGAAATCAAACCAATCACAGAACAACGGACAGAGACAAATCAAACCAACATGGAAGTTCGATGAAAAAAGAAAGACGAGAGAGCGTTGGTTCCAGCGAGGTCGAGAGAGAGGAGAGGGATCGTGGGAAATACTGATTCCTTTTCCTATTTGTTTTTTTTTTAGTTTAATTTTAATTCTTAATTAGAGTTTTTATATATTATTATTTTAGTGTGGTGGTGACAAGTGTCACCACCTTGGTCTTTTATTTTCTTTTCATTTTATTTTTTTTTATTAGATAAATTATTTTGGTTTCTTGAAAGTATTTGGTAAATACTATGCTAAATTTGGCCATTGGGATACTTTGGAAAAGAGGATCAGGCGTGTTCGAAACACAACACATGGTGAACTCATCCTGACCAGTTACGCGGAATCAGATGGGCTACTTCACCAACTTGGACTTTTCTCGCTTCCGACACCCCAGATTCACTGCAATATCAGGCCCATTCCTAAACTCTCATCTTTTAAGTTAATTTATTTCACGTAAATAATTTAATTTTTGCGATGTACTAGATAATAATTGGTTCTTATAGTTTTTATTTGATGACTTATCGATTAAACTATTAGTTGATTTTTCATCAAACAGAAAATATCATTTCTAATAATTATTTAAATTTCTGATTGTATTGTTTGATATTGGCTGCTTATTTGTTCATTCGGTATTTATTCACCATTGTACACTTCGCACACGACCAACATTAAAATTAATCTGATTCCGCTTCGATTGGCTCATAAGTCGATTTCTTAAAGGGTCTCATGGTTAGGGATGGGCATGGCCATGCTCACGAGGTTGATTAAAGCCCTTGTCGCTTTAATCAATCATAACCCGAAAACAATATTGGTCTATATAACAATTTTCCATGCACCAGGGTCTCATGGTTGGGGATAGGAGCACCTATCCTCACGAGGTTAATTAAGTCCATATACTTGATTAACCATAACCCGATTCCACATTTCATCTCAGCACGTATCTCAGAATGCTTTCATAATTAAAAGTTCTAAACCTCGATCCAACGTCGGGTTTCTTTTCAAAAATACTTTCACAAATAAATATTCTATTTCTCCCTCCTTCCAAACATATGGTAGTCAGTCCAGTATCGACCCTCGACCATATGTTTGGTGTCTTAGTCGAATTTAATTAACGTGAACCTTGTTTCACCTCACCTTTTCTTAACAAACTTTTGGGTAGAAAAAGATGATTAGGATGTTTCTGTCCACTCATCCGAGTAATTAGGGCGTTAGCCGTTGAACGCTTATGGTCCAATACTTGTCTCCCGCATAAAAATAACTCAACTCACTCAAACTCTTTTATCGCTCATACGCGATCACCAAACTCTTTTCCGATAAAGAGTGTGCAATAGTCATTTCAAACACATACTAGGACTTAAGCTTTTCAAACAAACTAAACAAGTCCAAGTTCAAGCATTTGAAATGTCTAATGCACGATTTTTCTTATAAAATCAATACAGCCAATTCAAACCCATTTTGAGAGGAACTACGGAGTTTTGACTTTCCCATTGCACAAGGGAATACGTAGGCACACGGTTTTGAAATCGTGCCAAACTCAAAATAATTATAAACAAATTCCGTTTCTTTTATCTTTCGATTATAATGTAGAAATTAGCGAATATACACACACACACTTAGAATTAAACGGGTCCCATCGAGTACGATGGATGTAAGAGGTGCCAATACCTTCCTCTTACATAACCGACTCCCGATTCCATGTTTTTTGGTCGTAGACCTGTAATACGGTGAACTGACTTTGAGAATTTTGTTTTTCTTTTTATCGCAAATGTTGCGGATAGCAAGAGTCTCCACCGACTTTTCTTTTATCCAATTAAGGGAAGGTGAAAAGAACAGGAAAAGACCTTCGTTAGATTCTGAGTAAGGGAGAAGGTTATGAAAAGGGAAGGTATTAACACCCCTTTCCATCTGTAGTTATCTACGGGCTCTTAGTTGCTTTTAGCTCACTTTAAAAAAATGCTTTTTGTGTGTTTGACAAAAATGTTTTGAAAAGGCATTTCGCTTTGACTTTGTAATGATTCATGTAGGAATGTATACAAAGTGTTCGGAAATGTTTTTATTTTGAAAAGTGTTTGAACTTTGACAAAAGTGTGAGGTGTGAAAAGTATTTTGTTTGAGCAAGCAACTAAAAGTCTTATTACCTACTCAGAATGGTCGTTTTCGTGTTGTTTTATGTTCCTTTAGAATAGTGCTATCCATACCATTAGTTGGTAGGTATCCTATTCGTTGGATGTAGAAGGGACATTCGAAGGGACATCGGATGGTCATAGAAGGCAACTTATAGGAAGTATCCTAGCACATTCTAAGGGACGATCATCACTTTTTCGTAGGCAACAATTGAGGGACGAGATCATGTTTTCGTAGGCGACATCGTGGGTCTATGATCTTTGTATAGAAGGGACTATGATGATATGTTTGTAGACAACGGTGCTAGGATACCTCTACGTTCGGGGGACTTGACCATTTGTATTCGTAAGGCAACGAGAGAGAATTACCCTAAGGGGTGCATGTGTGAAAAGAGTGTGTCAGATTCAGATATATTATCTTGGAGTTAGAAGTGATCTACGTTCGTTATTATCTTGCCATACACGCCTAGTTACTAGCAGTTAATAGGGTGCGGAAAGTAAATTGCGGAAAGTAAAAGTCCTACGCTATTACATGGCTTTGGGGCAGTTACATAATAGGAGTGCGGAAAGTAAAAGTCCTAATTAAACTATTACATCCCATAGCACGAATTTGGCATGTTTTGTGGGCTTCCTTGGTCCTCAAGCTTGATAAAAATCCAACCCAACTTAAATTATACCTTGTTTTCATATTTTATTTAATTTAAATTTGAATTAAATGCTTTTAAATTCAAAAATAAATCAACAAAATAGAAATAGGTCGTGGCAAGGCATCAAGGGGTCACAACTAATATTATGATCAAGTTTGGATCATAAATTATAGGCCCATTTGGAAAAAATTGGATTTTGTCAGATATTTTCCTTTGTGCAATTCTTCAAAAATGCCCAACTTGTGCAAGGTGTATTTTGCTCACTTTTTAACATTTTTGAGTGTTCTTGGACTTTTTGGAAATCTCTAGGTGTCCTCTAAACAACCTCTTTGGTTTCATCTCAATTGGAGTTTCTATGCTCAATAACACTTTTTTACAAAAAGTTGACTTTTTGTTGACTTTGAAAAGGACCTGTAATGTCTTGATCCATATCTTCAAAATGAAGCATTTTCTGACCATGCTTGTGAGACATGAAGTTGTAGAGAATTGAATTCTCTTCAAAATGAGAGGTGGTGGAAATTTTTTTGATAAAGTATGAGAAAGTTATGCTCAGTCAAAGTTCAGTTGACTTTTCCTCAAGAAACCCTAATTTGGAAAGTTTGAGTTTTGATCAAATCTTGAGTTTTCTTGATGAATCATGATCAACCCTTGATCAAATGATGAATGTCACTTCAAAATATGGATGTTGAGCAAAAATCATGAAGTTTGACTGTATGTTGACCACAGTTGACTTTTTGTCTAACATAATTGATTTTCAACCATCTGAGCAATTGTTTGAGGAAAATTGACTTGTAAGGCTTGAAACTTGACATGGAGATTCTTTGAAGCATATGAGGAGGCATGATGACCATTGGAGATGTTGGAAACCACCTTGATCTGAGATTTTCCAAAACCCTAGTTTAGGTTGATTACCTAGGAGAGGGTTTGTCTGATCAACCCTTGAGGAATTCTTGAGTATGGATGTATGGAATGTCTTGAGAAGTAGGAGGGCAAATTTTTGGGTATGACAAGACCGCCTTATCCGTATCTGTGGGGGTTTTATCTATATTTCCCCGTTCTTTTTGGAACAAATAAAATTAGGTGGCGATTTCACTATTTTTGAAAATTAAATGATTTTTGAAAATCGAGTTGCTTTAGTTGGCGACTTCACTGGGGACAATTGACTAAGCGTGTCAACCCTAGTTTAGCTCTTCGTATGTGTGTTTATTTTTCGCTTTCTTTTTATTACTCTATTTTATGTTTATAATTTATTCATTTATTTCCTGTTACTTTAATTATTACCTTGTTAATATATTATCTTGTATGGGAATGATGGATGGGATTATAGGAAAAGCCCACTACCAAGGCTATAGAACACATAAATTAGAGTGGTTGTGTAGTATTGATTTTCTAGACGGAAATGTCTTATAAGTTGGTGCGAAGATCACACCTAGGGGAGGTTCTTTCGAAAACATTTTTGCCGATTGCAAGTTGTTTTTGCGTTGGCAATAATGTTGTTAGAAGGGATTATTCCCCTAGTTTGACCTTTAAGGAAACCTAACCTTTGGGCCTTAAAATACTCAAATGAGACGTTCTTGGGTACATCATCTAATCACAAATCTGTTTGTGGTGAAAATGATATAGCCACGTTGGGATCAATGATTTTGAGTATCCCGTGTAGATCCTTGTGTCGAGGGTTACGTTTGTTAGATCGTTAGACCTACTTTGTCTATTCGGGATAATACGTAATCCTCCCTCAAACCAAATTTCTCAAAAAATATTGCAGCCTTGCAAGTATCATTTGCGATGGATTCCAATATTAGAATTTGTGTTTGTTGTATCAAAAAATCCTAAGAGCCATCCTGGGGGGAATTGTTGGGTAGACGTCAAAACCATGGCCGACCGTCCTTTTAAACCCTTGTCTGTTTAACTTTACCCGTAATTTTGGCGCATAACATCAACATGTAATGCATCACATTACATTCTTACATGCATTGCCATTTCATTGCATTCACAAATAAAAAAAAATCATTTTCATTCAAAAATAGAAATAAACATAATGCATTGGCATTCATCAACATGAATGCATTTTCTCTTCCACTACAAAAAGCTCATATCACCTTTTGTTCCTGGCCAATTAGCTGATTTCCTGCACTCATGGCAAGTCCAATAGATCAATTGGAACATAATCAAGTTGTGATAAGAGAGGACCTGGAAGGCGTGAAAGACAAGGTGGATCAAATGTCGGAAGCCATGCTAGCTTCTTCGGAGAACAATGTCGAGGATGCTGCTATAGATCATGTCGATTCCATGTCAGGATTTACCGTTATGTCTAATCCAATGTACGATTCTCCTCTGCATATGGATGATCCTATTCAATCTCAATTGGTGCTCAATGTTCTATCTAACGCAATCCCTACGGTCCAAAGACAATCAACTGTTCAAGAAGGTTGTATCCCACATCCTCAGGCCGCTAAGAAGCCTAAGTTTTCCAACTACATGCAAAATCCTCAAGGAACGAATTCAATGGTCAACACCAGAGCTCCTCAAGATACTGAAGCCAGACGAATGTGTCTTGATCTGAAGGAACAATTGAGGGTATTGAATGGAAACGATACTATTGGTCTAGATGATGCTGACCTTTGCTTAGTGTCAGATGTCGTGATTCCACCAAAGTTTAAGATTCCAAACTTCGAGAAGTACAAAGGTGTTAGTTGTCCAGAGACTCATTTGAAGATGTTTGTTCGCAAGATGTCTGCATATGCTCATGATGAAAAGTTTCTCATCCATTGTTTCTAAGACAGTCTTAGTGGGGCATCTCTGGGTTGGTATATGCAATTGGAGAAAAAGGATGTTCACAATTGGAAAGACTTATCTTCCTCATTCTTAAAACAATACGAGTTCAACCTTTCTATGGCTCTAACCCGTATTCAATTAAAGAATCTTTCTCTGAATATTAACGAGTCGTCCAAGGAGTATGCTCAAAGATGGAGAGAGTTGGTCGCTCGAGTTAAATCTCCAATGCTTGATAGGGAGTCGGTTGACTTGTTTTTGAATACCTTACTTAATTCATACTTCAAAAGAATGATAGGTTGTACATCATCAAGTTTCTCTGACTTAGTGATGGTGGGAAAACGCATTTAGAGCGGTCTCAAAAATGGAAAACTCCAAGATGCCTCGAGTAGCCAAGTTGATGAGGAAGAATTCTTCAGAGGTTCTCAAATGGAAGAAGAGGATTATGAAACCAATGCAATCTGGGAAGCTCTGCAAGCTCCACCTCCTGTACCTTATGGTCAACCTCCGTATATAGCAGCTGTTCAGTATCGGCGGCACCCAATGTTTATCGGTCCACAGCACCAATAACCATGGGGCACTCCTCATGCAAAGAAACAAGTTCAAGGTCATGGATATCAAAGTCAACGTCAGAATCCGCGCAAACCTTGAAGTAATCTGGAAAGAAGGAATGCTGCTCTTGATCCAATTCCAGTGACCTACAGTCAACTTCTGCCATATCTAGTTCAAAATTCATTGGTGGTTCCCAAGTTTCTTAACCCACCAAAGTCATTCCTGCCTGGTTATGATCATAATGCGCGATGTGGATATCATGCTGGAACAGTAGGACACTCGACAGAGGACTGGACTGCAACGCCTACAAAGCCAAGGTTCAACAGTTGATTGACCAGAAATACTTGACTATTCAAGGAGGGATTATGTTTTTGAATGGAAACCCTATACTTAAGTGAGCACCAAGACTACTGAAAGTCATCTGAATCAACAAGTCAAGACGGAGCCCAAGTCTCCTCAACAATGGCAGTCTTCTTTTTCTTTACTACATTTTCATGTGTATCTTGTTTAATTGTTTAAACTTTGTTTGCATGTAGAAACTTGTTTGTTTTTATCTTAAAGCAACGAGTATGTTTGTCTTGAAGTGATCCATTTGTTGTTACTCAATCCATTTGTTAGCACTCTTTATTTGATTTCCGAGCATTTTGATATCAACGTCACCAATCCTTTCGCCTAGGCAAAGATTGGAGGGAGGATGACGATAATTGAAAAACGCCAGGTTTCTAGTCGTATGCTTTCGAGTAAAAACCTTGTTGATGATGTGTAGGCCTTGTTTCAAATCCCCAAACACCAAAGTTATAAGGGAGATAGACCCTCGTTAACCTCCTTCGAGCCTTGAAGTAGGAGTTTCTTTTCTGTTCAGAAAAACCCTCATTTTTTTCAACCCAGGGGCAGGTAGTGTTCAGTTAATCTGATCGAGCGTTCAGAACTCATCAAGAAAGTGTGCATCAAAGTATACAACAATGGCTATCCTTCAAAAGGTTGAGAAAGGTCAAAACCACAGTAGTCGACCTCCATCTATCAATAGTGTGCATCAAAGGAGAATGATACCACACGGGTATCTCTCGCACATCAGAAGGTCGACAGATGACGACACTACAACGATTACCCTTCATCTACCCAAGGATTTAGACGGTCACCATCACTTTTAATAAATCAAAGGTTGTGTATAGATCCACGACTTGTTCAAAAAAAATGAAATGAATAAAAAAAAATACACAAAGCCCGCTAAGACGAAACTTAGTAATAAGTCGCTTAGGTAAAAGTCAAGCAAGATTTGAGAAAGCAAAAATCCCGAAATGCATTTTCAGAGAAAAATTCTCAACAAAGAACAAGTCGTGTGGTTCAGACACCAAAGACAAAATGTGAGTGACTGTCGGGTCCAAGAAACCTCGTATTGGTTCCTCAACCATCATAACTTCTTTCGAAAGATGAGTGCTCGTATCAGGATAGTTGAACTTAGGACTGCAGAACATCATGGAGAATGAGCGGGCACCAAATATTTTGAGCCTAGAAAATCCCTTTTCTAAAAAACCGTGAACCAAGCCACGTTACAACCCTCAAAAGTCCTAATTGAAGCATGGGTTAATTCAAAAGCATATAACGAAGAGATCACATTTACCTGACTCCTATAATGTGTGTTAAGTATCTGTGTTGGTATCATATGCTTGTCTTATCTTTCATAAAGAAAAAGTTTTCAACGTGGCACTCTAAAAGTGTTTCGCTCACAAAAAAGTCGTAATGTTTTTCATACAAAACTTCAAGACACATAAATGTTGCATTATAATTGTCATAATTAACATTCTTCTACATGTAAAACAATTATTTGGCATTAAAGAAGTTCTCATAATGAACATTAGTGAAGAGTTTAACTTTGTCCAAAGAAGAGAAACTTGATTATTCTGTTGAGCTAACAGTTGTTTGTATCAAGGGGCAGGACGTTTAAGGACTCCTATGAGCATATCACAAGTTGTTTTCTCAAGATTCTGTTAGCTTGGGGGAAATTAAGTCGAAATTCGGTTCCTCAAACTTCTGCCAACCTGGGGGCAGGTCCTTAAAGAGCAATCAGCGGATGGTTTGGTCCTTATCAAAGAGCGGATAACCTGGGATAGTCGTCATTTCATGATTCAGTCAACCTGAGGCAATTACTTTGAGACATGGGAGTCTCTCTAAAGCTCATCCTGGGGCAAGTCTTCCCTATGTTTGCATAGCCAATTATCCAAATGCAGTCAATCTGAAGAAGTCACCATAACACATTGAAGTACCTCCAAAGAGCATATTGGTTCATGCTATTTCTATAGCACGGTGAAGCCGATCCTTCAAGATTCAATCGATCTAGAGCTGTCACGTCGAGATACAATAATATCTCTCAAAGGATCTGTCAATCAGGGGCATCTTGCATTGGAATTTAAGATTCTAGGGCAAGATCTCAAATATCGGATCACTGTAAGCTATTTCGGCATCCTCTCAAGGCAAATATCATCAGAGCCTCAACGGACTGGGGCAACGATTGTTATATACAAACAATCCATTTCAGTATTTTCAAGCTACACAAGGAAATTTTTTGTCAAGCGTCAGTAGCTGTTGCATTTAATTTGAGTGGCAGGGAATCATGCTGAAAACTTCCTTTTGATGGGAAAATTATTTCAAGAATCTTTCTTGGTTTTAACTTGTCAAATAGTCAAAACATCTTCATGCATTACCAATCATACAGTCAAAACGTATTGCATACACTAACATAAATCATGCATTAAATCATGCATCTCATATTGTGCAATAAAAATTCAACCTTGTTGGGTATCATTAAAATCCAGTTCTCGTCTGGTAGTCAGTTCTCGTCTGACTGTTATCATTAAAATCCAGTTCTCGTCTGACTGTTAATTAAAATCCAGTTCACGTCTGGTAGTTAGTTCTCGTCTGATTGTTATCATTTAAATCCAGTTCACTTCTACTAGTCAGTTCTCGTCTGACTGTTATCATTTAAATCCAGTTCACGTCTGGTAGTCAGTTCTCGTCTGACTGTTATCATTAAACTTTAGTTTCCGTCTGGTGGTAAAAGTTATTTCACCAGTCTCCGTCTGGTTGTTAAATTTTCTTTCGCCAGTTTTCATCTGGTGGTTTATCTTAAAAGTCAGTTCTCGTCTGATGATTCACCCTTCAAGGCCGAATTTTATTTGGTACATATCAGATAGTCCATGCATGTATGCATTCATAAATCATCACATAAGTCATCGTCACGCATTAGTCATGTTGCTTTACTCATACATATCATGTACAATATATTCATGCATAAACCCCAGTCAGGACTCAGGATCTTTTCAGAATGAAGTTAAGTGCAAGCAGAAGATTATTTCTCAAATGGCAACTTAGTTCTTCTCCCCAGCGCAAGTTGAACGCTTAGTCAAAAGATAAATTAGCAGTGGCATCAACTCTCAGGATAATTTCTTCTCCAGAGAAGTGATTGACCATCCCCAGTGAACTCTTGTGTCAACGGAATTTTCCACTTGGATCTTCCTAGTGTTCTTCCCCACAGATTTATCTTTCGAAGTTTTCTCCATCGAAGCTTCATCTGCTCCCCAAGTGAGCCTTCTCTAGCAGGGATTACCATTTCAGTATCCTTAGTATTGTTATTCTCAACCAAGATATGTTCATATTCTTGCATATAACAATCTCTCAGTAAGTCGTAGTGGCGACAGTCCATGGTAGATCCGATTTTTTGAGTTGTTCTCAGTTAATCCCCTGTGAATCTCTGGTGTGTTTATTTCTCTAGTGCATTCCTCGCTTATTCAACAGAAGTATGCGTCTACCAGGTGAGATGGTTAAAGAATTTCAGAACATTTGTTGCAACATCAATTGTTTAAACATGTCAGTACATGTTATTGCTATGCATTGGAAGATTTATCCACGGTGGAAACGTCTATTCCCCTCAGATGGTGTTGAACTTGATTCCTATCTCCCCAATGGAGTTATCTCCCGCTTATTGCAACTCACTGCTAGCTCAACAGCTACGAGACAAAATGATGATTTTCCAACGTTAAAATGGTTCAACATATCTGTATATGCTTGTTACATCCTTTTGTCATCAAGGTGTTAGCTTGTCAACTGTTGGGACATTCTGTTAATGCATTTCAGAAATTGCTATCTTTCCTTCTACGGATTACCGTGGAGCCTTTCGAGTGGTGGACCGACATTCAGAAACTGGTGCATTATCTGCATGATGCATTTGAAGTTTCCTCTTCCAACAGTGTCAGTAAATCACATACTATTTGCATCAAACATAAAAAAAAAATATAAATCATCATGCATATCATATCATGCATATCATACTCATGCATTAGCTCCGGCTAGTTCTTTTGCAGATTTTTCCCAACTGAAACTGTAAATATCCTCGTAAGGGTCAAAATTGAAGGAATAGTTCTCAGACGATAGAATTATCCTCTTTTCTACAACACAAGTGATATACTTGTATGGATCTTAACAGCTGATGGTTTCTCCAATCGAGATTTCTTCCCCAGCAAAACAATTGTCTTCCAATGGACTCTAACGTCAGCAAAATTATCAACTGGGAATCCCCAGTGAATTTTCCACACGGTTTTCTTACGAAGTTTCCCAGCGAAGCTTAATTTACTCGCAAGCGAGTCTCCTTCAAAAAGGATTACTACAACATTGTTCTTGGTATTTTCAAGAATTCTTTCAAACAGGAATCTTCTCAGCAAATTCTATTGGCAGTGACTTCTGCAATTTTGTTCTCTGAGCTGTTCTTAGAAAACTACATTGAACTTCTGGTGTGTTTATTTCCCCAGTAAGTTTTCAAATACTCAACAAATAAATATCCACCGGGTAGGATGTCTATTCAATCGCAGGATATTTCTCCATCTCAGAAGTTGATCCACATATCCACTTGCTACAACGCATTGTCTATATAATGCTAGCAAATTGAAGCCCTTTACCGTATGAGTTATTCATCCACAAGCGTTGAATCTAATTCTTCTATCACCGGTAAAGCTATCTGCATACAAATTGAAGATCTTGTCAACTCGGAAGTTGTTCAACATGTCTGTACATGTTTAGTAAGATCTCTCATCAGCAGAAACGTCGGAAACAAGATTTACCGACTTTATAAACATTTATATCACACCAGTGTGCTGGATATTGATTTGTTTATCCCTAGAGAAGTGTATTCTCGGGTGCGCTACTGAATTTGTTATGCTGGTAACTCAGAAGTTACATGATCAAGACATTCAGTACACCATGGCTCCTCGCACCTTCGTGCACAACAATTCTGATATTGTTCTAGCCACATATCTTCGTTAAAGTTTGCGGGTATTCTTGAATTCTTTGGGATCTTCAGACAGTTTCTCAATTTCATCTTCGTTAAGGTCTGCGAGTATTCCTTAACTCTTCGGGATTTTCTGATAAACTCTCGATCATATCTTTGTTAAAATTTGCGGGTATTCTTTAACTCTTTGGGATCTTCAGATAGTTTCTCAACTTCATCTTCGTTAAGGTCTGTGAGTATTCCTTAACTCTTCGGGATTTTCTGACAAATTCTCAATCATATCTTTGTTAAAGTTTGCGGGTATTCCTTAACTCTTCGGGATTTTCTGACAAATTCTCGATCATATCTTCGTTAAAGTTTGCGGGTATTCTTTAACTCTTTGGGATCTTCAGACAGTTTCTCAATTTCACCGAATCATTAATTTATCTTATTTCTTTTTGCTCGAGAAGTTCGGTTTTCCTCTCATAGCATTTTCGTTAAGACATCCTGAGATGGCTTAATCTATTGTTTTTCTTGTCGCTTGAGAAGTTCAGTTTTCCTCTCATAGCATTTTGATTAAGACATCCTGCGATGGCTTAGTTTAATTTCTTTCTTTTCACTTGAGAAGTTCGGTTTTCTTCTCATAACATTTTCATTAAAACTTACTATTATTACTCATTTCGGTTACTCGGTTATCCCCAATGTTGTTGAGATCTTCTGATATTTCTCATTTGATACTGTTGTTGCTAAAGCATTCTGATGTTGCTTAACAAGTTTTTTCTCCTCAGGCGTCTCTTCCTTGGCTCTGTAGTCAAGATGTCTTATCTACTTTCTTTTGTGGCATTGGTTTCCCGCGTAGGGCAAATTTTTGGGGTTCTCTGGTATTCAATCCTCTTCCACCTTGAACGTTCGAAAGTTGTCAATATTTCTCACTTACCAGGTTTAAGATGATTGAATAGGGGCAACTGTCGCACCCCAAAATTTACCCTCCTTATCATAAATTTTCTTGGATTTCCTTGCAAAAGTATGAGTTCAGAAATGCAGATTTCTTGAGGATTCTTGGCTCTAAGTTAGATCGCCTTTTGGTTTAGTATATGGTTGAAGTTCCCCATGTTTAAGATAAGCTGTAGTACAATGGGTGGAATTACGATCATGACTTTCTTGCTTGATTCATTTGATGTTTTGAGTCGGATTTGGAGATTGAAGTTTGAATTTGAGAATGATACATTTGATTTCAAGGTACTCCGTCAAGAGTTTTCAAGGCATGAAAAGTTGCGGTAAAACTTCAAGTTATATTCTCCACGAGATAGAAAGTAACATTCATTCATGTGACTTCATTTTCAAGTTAAGGTTATCATTTTTTTTCTAAGAGGCAAGAATTAAAGAACTTGAATTTTTGTTTTGAAACTTGATATTCTCTTGGTCAAGACTTTTATAATTCCATTCAGTTTCATTTTTCATTCATCAAAATCACATGATTTTTCTTTTGTTCGGAAATACAAATGTTCCAACTTTATTCAACTTTCACATTCACATTCTTTTTTTGAATTTTGTTAAGGAGGGAAGCACATGAATACATTGGTTTTTAGAACTTGGTTTGCACAAATTTTTACAAAGAAGTCATTACAAAAATCCATTGTTACATTACTACAAGGGATGACTTAGACTGTCATGAAATATAAGCATTGTTACAAAGCTTCAAGGATCTTCTAATTCTAAGTTTCTATGAAGTTTTCTTGGCAATTTCCAATTCTTCGTCTTTTGCTCCTTCATTTCATCCTGGGCCATGCTTGCCTCCTCTTCATCATTCTCTTGATTGAGTTACTCATGAGATAAGTCTTGTTTTCCTTCTCGCTTCTTCAAGCTCGCCATTACCATCATTCATGAACCAAAAACATAAAGGTTAGAAGCCAAAGCAAAATGTAAACTCATGAACATAAGCAAGAAATTAAAGAGAAGTTCCTTTCTAAGCTCATCATTAGGGTTTATGTTAAGGAATCAGGTTAAGGGTTTTTGATTATGTTCAAGCGACTAAGCCTCAGAACTTTAAAGTTCCTTCATCAGCCACAACCTCCTTTTGCAAATCACAAACAAGGTTTGGTTCACAAAAGGAGGTGTGAAGTGGAAAATCAGAAAATAACATCATATTTTCCAAAGCAACCAAAGTAAGTTCAGCCCAAAACAAATTAACACAGGCAACAAGTAAAACAAAGCATCTTGGTTGTCAGCACAAAAGAGAGCAGCAGGGACAGAGCAGGAGCAGAGCAGGAGCAGACAAGCCAAAGATACCAATACAGTAAAGCTCAAATGGAAAAAGCAACAGGTTTATAGCAAAAGATAGTAGAACAAGATAACACACCAGCAGTAGAACATCAGAAAAGCAAAATCAAGTTCCAAAGCTGAATGCTACCAAGGCAAGTAGAACAAGCAAGCCAGCAACAGACAGTAAAAAAAGAGAGATTATGATGAAGGCAACGATTCTGAACAGGAGCAGATAGCCAAGATATATACCAAAAGACCAATCAGAAAATGAGGGAGCATTTGTTCTAAGTTAAAACCAGAACAAAACAATAACCATAACAACATAACATTGTCTTAAAAACCAACAGAAAACACCATACCAGAAACCAAGCCAGCCTTCAAGAACTCAGAAGCCATTCCAAAGAAAACCAATTACCACAAACCATTGACCAAAAAAACCGTAAGCCAGCAAGCCATTGTCCCAAAATTAGAAGAGAAACCAAAAGCCATTTCCAATAATAGAAAGCCAAAACGAAGAGCAAGCAACATTGGTTCCAAAAAGAACCTTAACAGAAATAGCCATCACCAACACAGAGCAATAGCAAACAATCAAAACAAGGAAACCCTAACATCATAAGACCCTAGTTGTTCATCATATTCCTAATAACCAAACCCTTCAGAGAGAAAAGAAGAAGAGGAAAAGAGTATCGGAACAATCTCACCCGGATAAGCTCAGAAGCGACGCCACCGTCAATCGCCACCATCACTGTCGTCCAAACGATTTCTGGTGGAGGGTTCTGGTTGAAGAACAACAACGATCGCGACAACAGAAAGGCGGCGATCGAGGGAGGAACAAGAATTGTGAACCAGATCGAACAGAGAGAACCGCAGAAACCCACAAGCCAACACAGAACAACGGACAGAGACAAATCAAACCAACATGCAAGTTCGATGAAGAAAGAAAGACGAGAGAGCGTTGGTTTCGGCGAGGTCGAGAGAGAGGAGAGGGATCGTGGGAAATACTGATTCCTTTTCCTATTTGGTTTTTTTTAGTTTAATTTTAATTCATAATTAGAGTTTTTTATATATTAGTATTTTAGTGTGGTGGTGACAAGTGTCACCACCTTGGTCTTTTATTTTCTTTTCATTTTATTTTATTTTATTAGATAAATTATTTTAGTTTCTTGAAAGTATTTGGTAAATACTATGCTACATTTGGCCATTGGGATACTTTGGAAAAGAGGATCAGGCGTGTTCGAAACACAACACATGGTGAACTCATACTGACCAGTTACGCGGAATCAGATGGGCTACTTCACCAACTTGGACTTTTTTCGCTTCCGACACCCCAGATTCACTGCAATATCAAGCCCATTCCTAAACTCTCATCTTTTAAGTTAATTTATTTCACGTAAATAATTTAATTTTTGCGATGTACTAGATAATAATTGGTTCTGATAGTTTTTATTTGATGACTTATCGATTAAACTATTAGTTGATTTTTCATCAAACAGAAAAAATCATTTTTAATAATTATTTAATTTTCCGATTATATTGTTTGATATTGGCTGTTTATTTGTTCATTCGGTATTTATTCACCATTGTACACTTCGCACACGACCAACATTACAATTAATTTGATTCCGCTTCGATTGGCTCATAAGCCCATTTCTTAAAGGGTCTCATGGTTGGGGATGGGCATGGCCATCCTCACGAGGTTGATTAAAGCCCTTGTTGCTTTAATCAATCATAACCCGAAAATAATATTGGTCTATATAACAATTTTCCATGCACCAGGGTCTCATGGTTGGGGATAGGAGCACCTATCCTCACGAGGTTAATTAAGTCCATATACTTGATTAACCATAACCCGATTCCACATTTCATCTCAGCACGTATCTCAGAATGCTTTCATAATTAAAAGTTCTAAACCTCGATCCAATGTCGGGTTTCTTTTCAAAAATACTTTCACAAATAAATATTCTATTTCTCCCTCCTCCCAAACATATGGTAGTCAGTCCAGTATCGACCCTCGACCGTATGTTTGGTGTCTTAATCGAATTTAATTAACGTGAACCTTGTTTCACCTCACCTTTTCTTAACAAACTTTTGGGTAGAGAA
Organism: Vicia sativa; assembly: GCA_021764765.1. Lineage (NCBI taxonomy): Eukaryota > Viridiplantae > Streptophyta > Magnoliopsida > Fabales > Fabaceae > Vicia > Vicia sativa. The sequence goes on along the minus strand of CM038792.1, from coordinate 297,740,994 downwards.
AGATGATTAGGATGTTTCTGTCCACTCATCCGAGTTATTGGGGCGTTAGCCGTTGAACGCTTATGGTCCAATACTTGTCTCCCGCATAAAAATAACTCAACTCACTCAAACTCTTTTATCGCTCATACACGACCATCAAACTCTTTTCCGATAAAGAGTGTGCAATAGCCATTTCAAACACGAACGAGGACTTAAGCTTTTCAAACAAACTAAACAACTCCAAGTTCAAGTTCAAGCATTTGAAATGTCTAATGCACGATTTTTCTTATAAAATCAAAACAACCAATTCAAACCCATTTTGAGAGGAACTACAGAGTTTTGACTTTCCCATTGCACAAGGGAATACATAGGCACACGGTTTTGAAACCGTGCCAAACTCAAAATAACAATAAACAAATTCTGTTTCTTTTATCTTCCGATTATAATTTAGAAATTAGCGAATATACACACACACTTAGAATTAAACGGGTCCCATCGAGTACGATGGATGTAAGAGGTGTTAATACATTCCTCTTACATAACCGACTCCCGATTCCATATTTTTTGGTCGTAGACCGCCTTATCCGTATCTGTGGGGGGTTTTATCTATATTTCCCCGTTCTTTTTGGAACAAATAAACTTAGGTGGCGATTTCACTATTTTTGAAAATTAAATGATTTTTGAAAATTGAGTTGCTTCAATAACCCTCACAAACGAGCCGTGATGCCCCGGGCAAGGCATTAGGCTTTAAAGTTTATTGTCTGAACATAAATAAAGAACGAAAAGCATGACAGAAAATAAAAGCAATTACTCCTATCTAAAGGAGATTGGTATGACGTCTTCGATCTTCCAATTGCTGAGTCCGTTGTCGGGAGTTGGGAAGATCCAATCGGGATGTCGAAGTTCTTGTTGTTGCCTTCTATCGCATGGACTCCATTCTTGCTGATGTGGAAGGGAAGTTTGCCAGCACGTTCGCGACGTATCATCTTCTGACCTTTGGTAGTGAAGCCTAAACCAGTCTTGTCAATTTTGAAAGGAAGATTTGAGAGCTGACCCCAAACAGTACGACCTTCTTCTTCAATTGTAACTTGAGCATATTTCAGCGAGGCCATCCTAGGAGGAACTTGTGTAACTTCAGGAGTGACAGTAGAGTCAACATGCATGACTCTTGGAACTATTTCGAAAGCTTGACAGGGAGTTTCGAAGAATTCACCTTCCATTTCGAGGTATCGGAATGACTGCAGATGGCTTACCATATATTCCTTCTCACCGCATACTGTAACAATTTCCCCCCTCACTGGGTACTTTAGCTTCTGATGCAAGGTAGAGATAACAGCGCCTGCCCCATGTATCCAAGGGCGTCCAAGTAGGCAAGAGTAAGCTGGAAGGATGTCCATGACGAAGAAAGTGGAGTCAAAAGTCTGGGAACCGACTTTAACAGGTAGAATGAGCTCTCCAAGTACTGTTCGTTTAGAACCATCAAAAGCTCTTACAATTATGTCGTTGGGCTTCAAGACCAATCCTTCAACATCAAGTCAGTCGAAAGCACTCTTTGGTAGGATATTCAGAGCAAAACCGGTATCTACCAAAATATGAGATAATGTAATGCCCTTACATTCAACAGAGATGTGGAAGGCTTTGTTGTGTTTCCTTTCGACATAAGTCAAATCAGCATCAGAGAAGCCTAGACCGTTGTTGGCAGCCAGGCTAGCAATACAAACTTCAAATTGATCAGTAGTAGTGTCTTGCAGTATGTGAGCATTCTTTAGGAATTTCACTAAGGCTTTAGCATGAGCCTCAGAGCACAATAGCAGAGCAAGCATGGATATCTTGGACGGAGTTTGTCCCAACTGTTCCACAACATTGTAGTCACTCTTCTTGATAATCTTCAGAATTTCCTCCATTTCTTGCTTAGATGCATCTTCAGCAACTTACTCTGGTACTTTTGTCTGAGCAGGATGAGTTACCGGTTCTTTCCCTCGCGCTTCGGGAATTGGTTCGATAGCTGGAATGCGAGCTGGAGTCGCAGTGTCTTTTGGTGGAGAGATCTCTGGAGAAAACACTCTTCTAGTTCTAGTTACCTTGCTTGATCCGGTAATGTTGTCGATGTCAGGAATGGTAGCTTCAACTGTAATGTCTTCAATGGTAAGCAGGTCTTGCTTGACGCCATGATAGTAAAATTCAGCTCCATAATTCCACGGTATAGCTTTGTCAGAGGAGTATGGAACTGGTCTGGGAGAAGTAATGATGAGAGGTGTCACTCTAGGCACAGGATCGGCAGAGGAGATCCTTATTGTGTTTACATCAACATAGTTTTCTGGGAAATCATCCCCCCATCCGGTTGCCTTGACATCTTCGATAGGAATCTTGTAGCTTTCAGGAACGATATACTTTACCATGAAATCAAACTTTCCACTTGGCTGCCCCAAGGTATCCAAGACTTCTGGTACGACTTCGCTCACATCTTCGATCTTCAGATTCTTAGAAATGTCCTCGCACAAATTATCCACAGGTGAAGGTTTCAGAAATAGCATTTCTCGGTTATCCATCATGCATTAAATACGCCTTCTCAACCAAGCACATCCATCAGGTGCAGACAATTCTCCGGGCATCCTGGAAACACACCGGCTTGCAGCCGATTCTTCTTAACAGTCATCAGAGGAATAGTCAAGTTGTTCACATCATAAACATAAGAGTTCTTATCAATAGCATTGGAACTTTTTCCATGGTTAGGCATTGGCGCGTTGATCACATTTGGAGTTTCAGCAGGAGGATCAAACTTAATTTCTTTGGCTTCAATCATGTCTTGAATCTAGTTCTTCAAAGCCCAACAAAGGTCGGTGTCGTGCCCTGGGCTGTTGGAGTGGTATGCACATTTTGCATTAGGATTGTACTTTGGAGAGGAAATGTTGATGTGTTGAGGAAGATCCCTCAAAGTAATCAGCTCTGCTTTCAACATATGTTGCAATGCTTGCGACAATGGCATGTTGATCTTCGTAAACTGTCTTCGTGGCGCATTCTGGTTACGCGCATTGTCTCGCTGAGGTTGCGCTGGTGTAGGATTGGAGATCACAACTGCCCCCACAGATTGAGTACGATCAGTTTTGACTCGAATTTTCTGACCATACACAGCATTGGCTTCTTTCTTACCAAAAGATCTCTTCGCAACATTTGATGATGACTCTACCTGAATCTTTCTGCTCTTGATTCCAGCTTCAATGCGTTCTCTTGTTAATATCAGCTCGGTGAATCCGGTTGAAGAGTTTCCAATCAAATGATTGAAGAATGGACCTGTCAATGTTCCCATAAACATATCAACCAACTCCCTATTTGACAAGGGTGGTTGAACTCTGCCTGCTAGATCTCTCTATTTCTGAGCATACTCTTTGAATTTCTCATCACGACCCATAGACATGCTCTGTAGTTGCATGCGAGTGGGTGCCAATTCAGCATTGTACTGGTACTGTTTGTAGAAAGCATCTGCTAAGTCATTCCAGGTATGGACGTGGGTACTCTCTAGCTGATAATACCACTCCAATTGAGCTCCGGATAAACTCTCTTGGAAATAATGGATCCACAACTTCCTGTCATCAGTGTGAGGATGGATCTTCTGAACATAGGACTTCAAATGCAGCTTTGGACAAGAAATGCCATCATATTTGGCAAAAGTAGGAACCTTGAACTTGCGGGGAATCACCACACCAGGAACTAGGCTCAAATCATCAAAATTCAGCCCGAACATTTTCAGATTTTCCACAGTATTCAGACGGTCTTCGAGTTATTTGTATTTTTCATCCCCAAGAGAATACTGCTCGTTCTCATAGTCTTCTTCTCTCTTTTCAGACTCATACTGGCTTCCTTCGTTGTTCTTGATACTTCCATCAGTTTCACCGCTCTTGTCTGAGAGTTCTATCTGGCTGACCACCCTAGGTCCGCCCTTATGACGTCTTCCCATGTTGAGGACACTGATGATCTTCTTCTTTCTGGTGATGAGCTTCTTCAAGTCTTTTTGGCCTTGGACCAAGCTGGTGAACATTTCCTGGAACTGAGCATTCTGAGCCTAGAGATCTTTGACAGTCTGTTCAAGAGCCATTTCTGCTAAAATAAATAGCGAGAGAATGAGAAAACCGATCTTCAATGTACCTGTTATGAAATTTCATGCCATGATATCCGATGTTTATGCAATGCAATGTAATATTTTCAAGGACCTTAGGAATTTAAATTTGTTAAACAAGCACGAACAAACTTTTATTTTTTTCTTTTTTTCTTCTTTTTTTTTAAGTACAAAAGATAGTTTGGAAAATAAAAGAACAAATTCCTAAAACTCTAAGTCTCCCATGGGCGCTTCCTCTTGGTGTTGAAGTAGGCGTTGATGTTTCGCTCCTCGTGAAGTAGCTTGGTCAACTCTAGTACCTTCTTCTCGCTTGCATAACATTGAGCTTCGAAGGTATCCCTTTCTTCTTTAAGCTGAATCCAGGATATCTTCAAGTCTTCAAAATTGGTAGGCATGTCAGGATGGAGAACGGTATAGGGTACGTCACCTATAGCAACAGGTTCCATAATCACTGGTAGCACAGGTGTAAATGGCATCATGAGGTTTTGAGCTCGAGCTCACACCCATTTGAGGTAAGATTCCCAAGGAATGGAATTTTTGTGCCCCAAAGCCTTGGTATCAGTCTTCTTTACCATGCCCCAAGCATGTACAAATCTTCGACGGTAGTTCTGGAGATCGTGGTTGTAGTCGAACACAATATCTTGGAGAAGCATATCATGAGGACCATCTCTTCGAGCATAACCAAACTAACGTAGAGCTAGAGAAGGGTTGTAAGTGATACCTCCCCTTATGCCAAGGAGTGGTACGTTAGGGAATTCTCCACAACGCTCAATGAATGTGAAGTCCTTTTGAGAGAAAAGACACCAACGGATATCTGAATGAGAGAGTGACATCAACCTTTGAGACCACTTCAACCTTTGCTCGTTCTTCATTACTGATTGAGAAAGGTGCGAAATAAACCACCTGGAAAGCAACGGTATGCAACACATGAGAGTTCCTTGTCGCTTGACGGTACGAGTGTGGAGAGAATGTAGGATGTCTCCAAGTAAAGTAGGCACAAGATTACGAGTGAGGAATATCTTGATGGCGTTCACATCTATGAACTGATATGGGTTAGGAAATAGCACCAAGCCATAGATTAGCAAGGCCACAATATCTTCGAATGCATGGAAACTCATAGCTTTGAGGAACTCTCGAGCTTTCTTTATCAGGAATTTGGCAAGTAAACCCTTAACTCCATTTCTTGTTTCCCAATTGTCTTCAATGTATGAACGTTTTAGATGTAACGCTGATGCGATGTCTTCAAACTTAGGAGCTTTTTCTGAACCGGTGAATGGTATCTGATCAAGAAGAGGTATCCCAAGTAGCTTAGAGAACTCTTCCAAGGTAGGAACCAACTGATAATCTGGGAATGTAAAGCAATGATGTTTGGATCGAAGAACGGAATAAGACGTGCATCATATCTTCTTCAAAACCAGAGATAACCAAGTCAAGCAGATAACCATGTCTTTTGATGAACTGAGCATGATCGGGAATTTCTGAAACCAATTATTTGAGCTGAGAAGGTACACCCATGAAGTTGATTCGGATAGTCTTTCTGGAAGCCATAATTCCTACAAAACAAAGCAAAGATAAACACCTAGGTCCTTGAAATGGTTAGAAATGATATGCAATGTTATGATGTCATGATGTCATGTTTAAGCAAGTAGCAAGCACAAATAATTCAAACAATAGTCCTAGGTTTAAGGCTTGCATGAGGTATAGGTGTCTAGACCCACGGTTTTCTGGCATTGCTATAGCTTTTACCTACGGATTATTTTCGTAGCTAAACCCCTGCAAAAATCAAAATCCAATAATATGCAACATAAATTTGTTATAGAGACATGGATCAACTCGATTTGATCCCGTGAACATGATGGAGTCATTGGTTTCGTCAAATTTATCCTAAATACGAAAACCCCAATCGGAGCTCTCAAACCCTAGCAATGGTGGATTCCTATCCCTGTACTCAAAACCCAATTAAACTATGCAGAAAGCTTTGAAACTTCATCACAAACACAAAGATATGGTTAAATTCAATTGATTATGCATAAAAGTATGAAAACTTAGAAGTGAGCAAACCGTGATCGTGAATTCGTGATTTTGGATGTTTGGCTGGCTTGTGAGATGGATCGATTTAGAGGACCTCCAGGAATGTGTTGGAATGCTTAGAATGCTTTGAATATGACTGAAAACCTGGCTGCTAGTTGCTTGGAACACACAAATTTTTTGATGCTTGGTAGGGTTCTTTGAGGCCAGAATTCCGTCCCTTGTGCATGTAGTAACATCATGTATTTATAATAGAGTGAATTAGGTCAAGAATTTGTAAGAAAAATCAAGCCAATCAATGAGAAATTATTTGATTTGGAATCAAACCAAATATTTCCTTTTTGAGCCAATTTCAATCAAATCTCATTACCAATCATGATTATTTCGAAATAATCAGATTAAATGGCTTGCTTGGACCTCAAGAATGAGAGAAAATCCATCTTGCAATTAATTTTTGATTTTCTATCTTTTATTTTTAATTAAATTGGTTTTAAATGATTAAAAATCCAAAATAAATAAAAAATAAAAGATAAATTCGTGACCTTGGTCTTGGAGGTTCAAACTCAGCTGAGGAACATGTTTGAATCAAGAAAAGTTAGGCCCATTTGCAAAAAAATTGGTTTTGTCAAGTATTTCTCTTTGTGCACCTCCTCAAAAATGCTCAACTTGGACAAGGTGTATCTTGCTTAATTTTTAACATTTTTGGGTGTTCTTGAACTTTTTAGAAAGCTCAAGATGTTCTCTGAACAACCTTTTTGGTTTCATATTCATTGAAGTTTCCATGCTCATGAACACTTCTTTTCAAAAAGATGTCTCTTTGTTGACTTTTAAAATGACCTGTAATGTTTTGATCCATAACTTCCAAATGAAGCATTTTCTGCCCAAGCTTGTGAGACATGAAGTTGTAGAGAATTGAATTCTCTTCAAAATGAGCTCTGGTGGAAAAAATTCTGATAAAGTATGTGAAAGTTATGTCTGGTCAAAGTTCTGTTGACTTTTGTCTGAGAAAGCCCAATTTAGAAACTTTGACTTTTGATCAATTCTTGACTTTTCTTGATGAATCATGATCAACCATTGATCAAATGATGAATATTACTTCAAAATATTGATGTTGACCAAAAATTATGAAGTTTGACTGTATGTTGACCACAGTTGACTTTTTGTCCAATACAACTAATTTTCAACCATCTAAGCAATCGCCTGAGAAAACTTGACTTGTAAGGCTTGAAACTTGACATGGAGATTCTTTGAAGCATATGGTGAGGCATGGTGGCCACTTGAAGTGTTAGAGGCCATCTTGATTTGAAAATGGCAAAACCCTAGTTTGGGTTGATTTGCTTAGGAGAGGGTTTGTCTGGTCAACCCTTGTGAAATCCTTGAGTATGGATATGTGAAATGTCTTGAGAAGTAGGAGGACAAATTTTGGGGTATAACAGTAGGGCAAGCAGTAAGGTTTATCTGACTGATTAATTTCTTCATGGTAAAATAAGTTGTAGAATCTTTTTTCAAGACAACAAATAAGTCAACTTCAAGGATAGTTGTCTTCACTTGTTGAAGAAGTTCATCATAAGAAGCCTGAGACGTAATAGCATTCGATTGGGTTGAAGCATTGGATTGGCTCTTTTCAGAAGATGAACCTCTCTTCGCTATTATCATCTTAATATATTGAAGAGGATTGGTTTTATTTAAGGTTTCCTTTTCTTCTTCAGTTAGGATTGTTGTGTCTTGGCTTTGAGTTTTTTTTTGTGCCTGCAGGGATGGGATCATCTTTCTTTTTTGTTCTTTTCTCTTGTTCTACTTCTTCTCCAACATCATCTACAAAATAGTGATCGATGGTCTCTGAGTCACCTTCCTCGTCCGAATCTTCGGCAAATTAAGCTTTTTTGAGTGAAGAGTCGCTAGGGATTTCTTCATTTGGGATCCCATCTTCAGCGGATCTCTTTCCAGCTTGTTGAAAATTCTTTGAAGGATCCCCTAGAGGAGACAAAGTTTCTTGTTCATCAGGAACCTCATCAACATTGGGCTGGTTTACAGCAGTCGAAGAACCTTTGTTCAAGGCAACACCACTGGAATTTGGCTGAGGCGAAGAAGTACCTGTGTTGGGGAGAATTTCATGATGTTCCAAAGAACTTAAGAGAACTGTTTGTTGGCCCTACAGATATATAAAGCATAAGTTTAAGTGATCAAATATTCGAAGGAATAAAGCAAGTCAAGAGATTATATTTTTTCCTTTGGATCATCGTTTGAAATGTTGCTTCATATATGCTCCAAAATCAGGTGCCTGAAGGTTGAGGTTGGGTTTGTTTCTCAGGTGGAGGTATCATTTTTATTTCAATACCAGAATGAGATGTTGGCTGGTAGTTGTCACCAGATTTCTTGATTTTCTTATTCTTCTTTTGAAATTTAAGGGGAGAGAGAGTAACATCTTCATTTTTATTTTGTTCGTCTTCATCAGTGACTTTCTCATCTGTGGCCTTCCTTTTCTTTGGAGATTTTGGAGGCAAACCACTAGTCTAAGAACATAAGGCATGATGATTAGTAAAAGTAAAAAAATTCTATGTTTGACATAAATGTGGGAGATGCTACCTTTTTTTATTTCTTCTTTTCTAGAGTTTGACCTTGTGTACTAGCAGGATCCTTGGAGGATATGGCAATTCACTTGGAGGTGTTGATGGAACTAACTAGGGCAGCAACCTTTTCTTTTTTACTTGCTTTTAGTTTAACAGCTAAAAGAGGTATACATGTCAGTCAAATAGAATATAAGAGCAATTGAAAGAAGAAAAGAAAATATGATCGAATGGAACAAGGAATCCCTTAGTTCCACACTTTTGCCTATTCGAGATGTGATAGGAACGGCTGACAAGTCATAGCGAAGGTAACCTTTGAAACTGTCCAGAGTACACTTAGCCCATGTCACCCTTTTGGCAGGCCTTTTAGCTTCATTATCATGTTTATGAAAAATATTTCCACAGACAAACCAGTCTGGGTAAGGAGGAAAAAAGGTTAAAGCAAGCTCTGAAGTAGGTAAGTTGGGAAACCTTGGTGGTTGAAATAGAATGGCCAACTTATACATATATTCAGGTTTTACAGAATGAGGAAATATGATTTTTGAAAGTTGTTTTCTAAATTTTTCCTCCAAAGATTTTGCTGCTTAAAAGTCGGTTCGATGGAGATTCGTGGGATCATAGATAGTTTCAAAATATTTCTAGAATGCCTGGATTTCCTTGATGTGAGTTAGCTTACCTTTCTTTACGTGTTCCTGCACAAGCGAAAAAGATCTTGTTAGATGTTTGTTGAGTTGAACGGTGTTAAGCATGCTCTTCGAATAATATTCATTCCACCAAGTGTAGAAGCTTTTTGTTATGTGGAAAGTAGGTTGATATGAAATAAGTTGAAAATCAGCAAAGTTGGCATGATATCCTTGATATTTTCAATATCCTCGAGGGCATAGTCCACTCCTCCCATACAAATTTCTCGCTTTCGAGTAAAAAGAGGCTCAGGAAAAAGCTGACATAGCCCAAACTGACGAGATATGAAGTTGGGTTAATAAGCCAACAAGCAGACATGGCTCTTTATTGGTATGATCCTGGAATAGAGGATTCTAGGAAGTAATATTGCACGCCACATTCTTCGATTTTTGGATTCCCTATCCTCATAATTTCTTCAATATGTATGGTAAACCATGAAGGACCATGAGTTCGATTGGCAAAAGGAGCCACCGAAGGATAAAACTTATGACTCTTCGAGAAGATCATCATGTAATTGGTAAAGCGAGCTTGAAGGTTCACTTTTTCATCATTTGTAGTTAAGTGTAAGAGCCTAGTACCCTCTATGGTTCGATCTGAGATGTTTGGGTCTTTTTCATCCACATTTCCAGAAGTGAGAAGCGATGGTTCGAAAGTGGAGTTCAACCATAATTGAAGGAGCCAATATGGGCCAACAAGAAGTAGATTGGTGCTAGCCTAGTATCCTTTTAATCTGGAGATGGCAGATCCCAAGCTTTCATAAAGTCCAACTAATAACAGTTCACTCAGACGCACTTTTTGACCAGAGTGTAATTGGTTGGCTAGGGTTATAAATCTTCTGGACACTTGAAGAGACTTACAACAGAAGATATATTTTGACAGCCATAGAGCCAGAAAAGATATATGCTCAACATCTAATACTTCTTCTCCTTCAGTGTGATAGAGGCCTATGTATGTGGAAAAGCTAGCATTTTTTACATCAAAGTCAATGGTGTTACTTGCGTCTACCTTGGGACCGAAAGCTTCTCCAGTAGGAGAAAGCCCGATGATTGCAACAACATCGAAGAAAGTGGGATTCATCATCCCACAAGGGAAATATAAAGTATTATAAGTAGCGTCCCAGAAATAAAGTGATGCTAGTAGTAATGGTTGGCTATAACTAAAGCCAAAATTTCACATATGAATTAAGTAAAAAATACCTAGGTTTTTCCACTCTTGGGACTTCTATTGCTCTATCTTAGTAACCTAAGCCAAATATGATCTTCTTTAGAAATTTTAGCAGGTTTTACGGCAGAGTCATCATCTTTCCTTTGTGGTGGCTTAGTTTTTTTAGCTATGGGTTTTGTTTCATGGTGAATAGGAAAAAACTCAGCAAACTTAGTTACATTTTGAGCATAAATCAAAGGTCCCATGGAACCTAGGGTTTTATCAAATACAAAAGTTGGAATGAGTACCTGAGAAGCATAAATAACTTTTTGTTCTGGTGTAAACTTTGGAGTGGTGATGAACTCTTGATTCTCGGATAACAGAAGTTGACTGGTGAGTTCCTCTTATGAAGAAGAAGTCTTTGAGTTCCCAACCATTTTTCTCATGGATGATGACTATTTTTGAGCGGTTGACATTGTTGAAAGAAGATTTGTTCAAGGTTTTTGAAAAAGAAAAATGGGTTTTTTCTTTAGGAGCGGATGAAGAATTAGAGTTTGAAGAAGCTGAACGTGTTTAAAAATAATGGAACAAGGTATTTATAATATGTTGGCTGTTGGAAAGTTTTTTAGTAAACAAAGTAGTGGGACACGTGTACTTGTGCTATTGAAAGGGAGAGAGGTTACTTTTTGATCTGTCTTGGAAACTGATTTTCTGAAGAATAATGATTGTAAATAATTGCTACACGCACGTTTGATAAGACGTCTTGGAAAAGTAGTTGATATTTATGACATCGTAAACAATAAAGGTTATTATGAATCTTGGGATTATCGAAATCAAGTATATAATTCAAAAATGAATATTTCTCTATGTGACGAAATACATATTTTTGAGGGGCAATTTGTTGGATGGTTATTTTGATAATAGCCGATTCGAAGGATAAAGGTTCACTATTTGTGGGCTTTTTGTTTGAATAGGATTAAGAAAGCCCAAGTTACGTGCTCCGTTCGAAAGAAATAAGGTTTTGGGTTGGAAAGTATCCATTGGAGGATTCAAATTCAAATGTGCTGAAGATTCAATATTTATATCAAGAGAAGATTCGAATTCAAATCAGGACGTTGTTCATGAAGGACGCGTGGAAGCCAGAGAATTCGGAAGACATGCAATCTTCGAACGTGGCGTCTACTTAAGATAGGACCGTTAGGGTCGAATTAGTATAAATAGGGTCTTAGTGTTAGGATTTCCGTGTGTTCATTTTGTACAAATCACTCGAAATACTCAAAGTATCAAGTGTTAGAGAAAAGAGTTACAAAGAAATGTATGTATAAGCAACACCATTTGTTTAGTTTTTGAAGCATTTACTGTAATCAATACAAAGTCTTTTAAATATTTTCTTTACTTTCCAGTCGAAATCTTTATCCTTTCAGTCATTTATATTCTCTTTGTTATTCTTTACATAACCTTTACATTTCTTTTAGTTTCCAGTCTAAATGTTTACTTTAATCATTTAAAGTCTTGTAATCGAAGTCACTTTAATTAACAATCTTCAAGAATCTTAGTATTATAGGCGAAAAGAATGTCAGGCAAGAATCTTAATCCTAATATAAGTTTAATACCAAATACTTAGACACATGTCCTAGGATCAATCTAGTCGATCCTGTAAGTTACAAAATTATTCGATTTGGAATACTAACGATTGTTTACCAGATTTCCTCGTAAACAATACTATCAAATACTTGAAAAGCAAGAAAGGTTGTACACCGACTCTCACTCGTACTCTAACGGCGACACAAAAGAGTAATCATAAATTTATTATTATTAAATTTGGACGATCTAGATCAATTACTGATTACTTAAATAAACTATTAAAATTTTATTTAAAAATTTGTCGTGGACACCATAATATCTTATCATATTGAATTGTTTCTTCCCTCTCATTCGTTATCTCCCTCTTTTCTTCTTCGTCTTTGTTATCTGTCTAGTGAAAATATCAAGAAAAATCATTGATGGAATGACAATCAATTTTTATTTATCATCGATGAAGATTCATATATGCAGTTACACATTAGCAATGGAAGATTTCATATTCTTTTTTCAATAGGCATCAAAGTTACCCCTACAACCAAAATAATTAAAATGCATCAAATATAAAAACAATTAAAGATACATAGTTCCATAGACACAAATAATTACAAATTCTTGATAATTTCATAAAGTTAAACCTAAATTTAAATGTTGTGAAATGAACAAGTAATCATTACAACTAATAAACAAGAATATTATGCTTCACCAAATGCTCATCATCCTCAACTAGTTGTAAAAATCCCAACCAACTAATATGCCACCACCATAACAATAACAACAACACCAAATCATTTAATAAATCTTGTGGTTTCTCATCGGTAAATTTCCCAACACCTAAAGAACTTTCAAAATAGTAACAACAACATTAAACACCTGATGAATCTTACGGTTCCTCATCGAGAAATTTCCCAACTCTCGTCCACTGTCAATCCTGTCATTGTCGCCTCCTCCATTGAGTAAAGCATAGCCGTCGACGAGTAGTACGTTAGGATCGACACTAGTGAGTCCAAATCCTATACATTTTAGTTTCATTGACAACATTGTATAAGCACATGTTTAACCCTTGTAGATGTGAGATTTGTCTTCAAAAATATATAAGGCGTAATGTTAAAATAAACTCAATGTATTAAGTAATTTTAAAAAAAACTTGTGACATGGAAAAAAAATTAACATTTGAAAATAATGATAATAATTTGATAGTGACCCGTAAGATAAAAAGTTAGTTGTGTGAATGATATGTAGTATTATTCAATTTTATAAAATATATTTTTAATTTTATTAAAGTTAAATAATAGATTAATTAGTATTTAATGAGAAAGTACAATGAAAAATTATGAAATCAAAATATTACAACACATAATATGATTATACAAAATATAATGGTAAACTTGACAAATGATGTATTTAGATACATATGTAAGTTTAAATTGAATTACGTAATATTATAATAAACTCAATGTATTGAGTAATTTAAAAAAAAACTTGTGAAATGGAGAAAGAAAAAAAATTAACATTTGAAAATAATGGTAATAATTTGATAGTGACCTGTAAGATAAAAAGTTAGTTGTGTGAATGATACTCCATCTGTTTAAAATTATAAGAGAAAAAAAATGCATTTTTCTTGTCCCAAAGTATAAGAGAAAAAACCACTTTCATCATTTTCAAAGTAAAATTAAATAAAAAATGCATTTAGTTTACATTCTCTCTCATATTTTCTATAACCAACAACTAATTATAATTATTTTTACATTTTCTAAAGCACTTTATTTCAAAAAAAACCACAAGTCAAATAATTGTGTTTTTATTTTTCTCAATAATTGTGTTTTTTATTTTTCTCTCTTATATTTTGGGACGAAAGGAGTATGCAATATTATTCAATTTCATATAATATATTTTTAATTTTATTAAAGTTAAATAATAGATTAATTAGTATTTTAGTGATAATAAACAAATAGAAAAAAATATCAAAAAATGTAAGTTTAAAATGAAATAATTAATTGTAAAAGAATCAATTATATTAAAATTCAAATGTATTAAATAATTATATAAAATGAAAAAGAGAAGAGAGATAAAAGAGAAAGTAGTGTAAGATGGGAAAAAAGTTTTTAAATTTGTACCAATAAAAAGTTGACAATTGATTTATGAAATAGGCATGGCAAATAAACCCGGCCCCCTACCAAATTAGTAGGAAAACCCGATTTAAGGGGTGCGGTCGGATAAAACCCGTTTTTTATTTACGGGTGCGGGTGCGGAAGCGGGTGATGGTAATACCCACCCTGCATCCGCACCCGCCCCGCACCCGCCAACTAAATTTATTTTATTTTATTTGTTTTTAATAGTTTTATTACTTATTTACACTTTTTTATACTTTTTAATATTATAATATTATGTTTATTAGAATTATTATTTATTTTTTTGAAAATAAAATTTAAATAAAACTATCAAACTTGAAAAATACTTTTAAAATAATTAAGTATTTAGTTTAATTATTTAATTTTAACATTATTGAAAGAATATAAATTTAAAAATAAAATAAAAATTTTATTCGGGCGGGTGCGGGTAAACCCGTTTCTTGTTGGGGGTGGAGGCGGGTGAACAAATTTTAGCCTCGAACGGGTGTGGGTGCGGGTGCGGGTCTGGGAGGCGGGTGCGGGTCTGGGTGTGCTTAAACCCGCCCCCGACCCGCCCCGTTGCCATCCCTAGCATGAAATGAGAAAAGTGAAAGAGTTAAGGGTTATTTTGTTAGTTACTAAAATGTCCAAAGTGTAGTGTAAAATATTTAGAAAAGACAAATTATGTAGTTTGAACAATCTTTTAGTAAATGTTATAGGAAATTTGGACCAATGAAAAGTAAACAATTGATGCATGAAATGAGAAAAGTGAAAAAGTTAAGGGTTATTTTGTTAGTTACTAAAATGCCCAAAGTGTAGTGTAAAATATTTTTTAGAAAAGGACAATTTAGATAGTTTGGGCAATCTTTTAGTATATGTTAGATAGTAAAAGTGAAAAGTTAAGGGTTATAAGTGTAATGTAAAATATTTTTTAGAAAAGAGCAATTCAAATAGTTTGAACAATCTTTTAGTATATGTTAGATAGTAAATAGTAGTTTTTAGAAAAGAGCAATTCAAATAGTTTGAACAATCTTTTAGTATATGTTAGATAGTAAATAGTAGAATTAGATAGTAGATGCCACCAATGCAAAAACAAGTCTAACTTATATATGTATCATACAAATCCATTTTTAAGGGAATTTCTTAACCCACCCCAAGGGAATTTCTTAACCCACCCCATAGCGAAGTGGGACACCCTATGAAAATCTAAAAATACTTTTTAAAAAATTAAAAATGTGTTTTCGGTTCGCATCCCTTTTTATTCAAAATATACCAATTGCGATTTCACTTTTTAAAATGTAAAAGACGATACCAAAATTACATGGATAACCAAACTAAACATAACAAAATAATTTAATATAATATGTTATGTAAAGTTATAACCAAACTTGTTTTCCAATGTCTGAATTCGGAACAATTGTGTCTATATCAACCATCTAATCTTTTATTTTTAAATCTTGATATTTTCATTTTGCGTTGTTTAAAAAAAAAACAGAAGTGTACTCCGATTTTATACCAGAAATATATTTTTGAAAAAATTTTGTTGTAAAAAAAAATGAATCTCAAAAACAAATGAATTGATGCGCATAAAAAATATATTTCCGATTTATAAGAGTAATTTTAAAATTTCACGTGGTGCCTAAGAAAAAACATGGGGTGAATTAAGAAATTCTCTTTTTTAATTACTCACAATTTAAATTTGAGAAAAATAAATATAACAAATATGAATTGTCACTATAAAATATTTTACATTGCTAATCAATACGAGATATATATTCTGCGAAGTCACATTTTTATTTTTAAAATATTAAAGTGATATAACAATTTTAAATTTTTTAATTAATTGTATATGTAATATTATTTTACACCCTATTTTTAATTTTATAGATAATACTAATATATATTAGCACATAAAACTAAATTAAAAATATATTAAATTTAGTATAAATACACAATAATTTTTATTTTACTTTATTCAAGATAAAATTTCTAAATATAACTTTTTCTAACATGTGCCCTTACCCAAATCTTATTCGACATACAAACAAGATATTAGATACCAATATTTATCCTAATCTTAATCAATCTCTACTATGTAATCAATTAAACTACTTTAATTTAATTTTTTTAATGACATAAAAGATCAATGAAGACAGTCTAAATCTATTTTACCATATTCAATCCCAACAATCAAATATAAAAAGGAACAAGATACCGAATAGCGTGGGGAATGTAAAAAAACAAAAAGAAGTAAAAAACGCAGCGTTTCATTGGCGTCTTCTCAAGACAATAGAATACAAGAGCATCAGCAACAAAGCCGAACCGTGTTTTCTTCTTCCATCTTCGTCAGGTTCATTTCCATTCATCCCCAAATTCACATCACCGATTTAGGGTTTCTTCACTCTCTCTCTATCTCTCACTGCAACTTCCGTTTTCTCTCTCTAATCGCTGGTGAGCTTTCGCGCTTCTTCGTTGTTTTTATCTCTTTTCGATTTCTACTATTTCATGCATGACGTGGTTACTGATTTTTGATCTGAAGATTCTGTTTCAACCTCCGTTTGTTTGGATCTGGATTGTTTTGTTGATGGATTGTGAAAAATTTACCTGAGGATGTTTTTTAGAATTGAACTGTGGGAATTGATGAGTGTGTTGTAGATGTAAGATTCAGAGTTTTGATTTGTTGTTGAGGAGGATTGGATTTTAAGATAGAGTTGAAAAATTGAGACAAGATTGTTGTAAGTGTGGTGTAAAGAAATTGAGGTGGTTGAGGGTGTGTTTTTCAGGGAAAGTTGTTGTAACTTGTGAGTGTGTTGTAGAAGGAATTGAGGTATTTTTATGAGGTGAGGTTTTTGAGAAGAGACACAAGTAAGTTGGTTAGAGTTAGAGGTGGATTTAATGTCAAAACCCTAGAGGTTTTTTGGTCATTTATGCGATAAGTGCTGATAATTTGTGTCTTAAGGTGTGAAATGAGCGAATTAGAACGATGGTCATTTAGCAGCTGCCAATCAAAGCATGTGTTACTTGAACTAATGCATGTCGAGGGTCCCCACGTGCACCAACCAGAGGGAAAATAACCCGATGCGTTACCTTGGTGTGTTAGATTCGCTCTTGGTGTTTTTGTTGCGTTGGTTTCCTCGTTTCTGTTAGCTCTTTTATTGTATTTTATTTGTTGGGAGAATTTTGCGCACGAACTAAGTATTAGGAATAAACCGTAGATTTCTCGAGCTGTGCACTTGATGCTGTTAAATGAGAAGATATTTTCCATAAAATCAACAAGCACCTCACGCGTGTCCTCACATGTATCATGAAGCGTTATAAAGGAAATATGTATCATGATGCACCTTGGTGTGCTAGATTCACTCTTGACGTTTTTGTTGCGTTGGTTTCCTCGTTTCTGTTAGCTCTTTTATTGTATTTTATCTGTTGGTAGAATTTTGCACACAAATTAAGTATTAGGAAAAAACCGTATATTTCTCGAGCTGTGCACGTAATGCTGTTGAATGAGAAGATATTTTCCATAAAATCAACGAGGACCTCACGCGTGTCCTTACGTGTATCGTGAAGCGTTATAAAGGAAATATGTACACTTCGTATTTTGCTTTCTGTAATATTTTCTGTTTGCATTCAATTATATACCTTGTTTAAGGTAGTCAACAGTAAAAATTCCATTAACTAAATAAAGTAAGTAATTAATTTTGTTTTAAAACTCGATTTGACAATATTTATTAGAGGAAAATATGCTGTTGATGGCAATTAAATTTGTTCAGTTGTTATAGATCTGTTGGATTTGTTTTTAATTGCTTAACATATAATCCTGTGTCATTTATTCATTTGATTTAATATCCAATGATGGCTTTGATCTGTTTTGCGCGTATCCATTTTCATATACTCTAATATGTTTGTTTCTTATTGTTTCTTTCTGAATTTTCCCCTAGATTTCGAAAATGGACGGATCAGCTGGCCCTGGTGGTGGAAATGTGAATGCATTTCTACGGAATTATAAAATGGGAAAAACACTCGGCATTGGGTCCTTTGGCAAAGTGAAAATTGCAGAGCATGTATTGACCGGTCATAAAGTCGCCATAAAGATTCTTAACCGTCGCAAGATAAAGAACATGGAAATGGAAGAGAAAGGTCTGGATCCCTTGCATACCAATGACTCACACTCCCTATTGAATTGCAGGACTTGATTTTAATTTTTTTATTCATTTTCAATAATTTTTTAGCTGTTTGTTCAATAGCATATTGTTTGCATATTTGGAGGTTTATAATTGATTTTCTTAAGCTATAGTTTTAAAATACTGTGTTTTTGGTTCAATTTAGTTTTGGTTGAGTTAATATGTTCATATTTTTTTCTTCAATTTGTTGCAGTGAGAAGAGAAATCAAAATTTTAAGATTGTTCATGCATCATCACATTATCCGCCTTTATGAGGTGGTGGAAACTCCAACAGACATATATGTGGTGATGGAATATGTGAAATCTGGAGAGCTCTTCGATTACATCGTAGAAAAGGGTAGGCTGCAAGAAGATGAAGCCCGCAGTTTCTTTCAACAGGTATAATTTATTCTGTTTTGTGTACTTGAGAAGTTTATACTGGACACAGTATTTTAGCTAAATTCTGCTTTGAAAGCAGATAATCTCTGGCGTGGAGTACTGTCACAGGAATATGGTAGTTCATAGAGACCTGAAACCTGAGAATTTACTTTTGGACTCAAAGTGGAGTGTCAAGATTGCTGATTTTGGCTTGAGCAACATCATGCGCGATGGCCACTTTCTCAAGACAAGTTGTGGAAGCCCTAACTATGCTGCTCCAGAGGTTTGTACATCTACGGATTTTAAACTTATAATTAAATAAGTTATTATTGTTGATGTTGGTCATTTTCATACTTTACATTTTCATAACTGACATTTTCTTCCTGATTCATACTTCTCGGTCAAACTGTTATATTTTGCCCAGGTTATCTCTGGGAAATTATATGCTGGACCTGAAGTAGATGTTTGGAGCTGTGGTGTAATTTTATACGCACTTCTCTGTGGCACTCTTCCTTTCGATGATGAAAATATCCCCAACCTCTTTAAAAAAATAAAGGTAAAGTTTCATTTTGTTTCCCTTTTTGTTTTTGTGAGTTTGTAAGAACTAGTAGATTTTACTTTCCCACCACTGTAAAGTCATATTTCTTGGAATTCGGTGTTTAGCCTAACTCAGCCCCTAAATCTAGCTCATTGGGCGAGGATTGTCCCAACTTATAACCATTGTTCATGACTGTATCACTATCCAATATAGCTCTCTACACTATTATTTTCTTACTGGTTTTGAGCTTGGAATTTTCCATGTGCTGATGGAGAGTTGCGATTAGGCCTGACATTAATAATATTTTTGTGTAGAAAAAATATACTCCCTCCGTCTCATAATAAGTGTCCCATTTGAGCAATGCGTGATTTTTAAGAAAATGATTGGATGTTTATTGGGTTTAGTGAAAAAGTTAATGTAGTTTACTAGAATACCCCTATTAATTATAATTGATAGAGTAGTTGAATAAAGTAAAAGTAATAAATAGGGGTATAGTAGTGGAAAATAATAATAATTGATGCATTGGAATTGTAAATGGACAATTATTTTGAGACAAAGAAAAAGTGCAAATGAGACACTTATTATGAGGACGGAGGGAGTAATCTTCTATGATGGAATAGTTACCAACTTATTGTTGTACTTAAAGATATGTTTATATTAATGTACTGTTTTTATATGCAGGCACATTAATAATATTTTATGTGTACTAAAAAATATAATCTTCTGTATTGGAATAGTTATCAACTTATTTCTGTAAATCACTTCGTACAAATTTATTAAATAGCGTATATTTTTATAATTTCATATATATTTCGGGGGAAAATTCCTTAAATCCCTTTTAGAACATTTTTTATAAGTGTGTATAAATGTCAATTCAAACCCTTTAAGGGTAATCTTTTGTTCTTCATTCTGTTATGTTCTCGCTCACAAACAATCATTCGGTTCTTCTTCCTACTTTTAGTTGTGTTATGTTGTCTTCTCTGTTTAAGTTTTATTGCTCTGTACTTTGTGTATTTTGCTATTTGAGTATTTATGTTTATTCTGCACCAAGTTTCAGTCTTAGTAATAGTGGCCAGCTCGCTATTGGCTTTATATACTGCTTTATATTTTAAGGGTTTGTGCTATGCGACGACGCTATCTGGGATTAACAACATAACCTTTTATTTTGTTAATTTTTCCTTCAATTTTGAAGTTTTTACTCTTTCTGCGTGCTGAGTTATGAAATTATCTTATCATCTAAGAATTTGTCCATCAATTTTGAGTTATCCTGCTGTGTTTATATGTCTTGCCTTGTCCGGTCTAGTGTTTGTTTAAATATTTTAACGTGATTGGTTTTTCATCATTACTAAGTTGGAAAGCTGAATATATAATTTGCATACAATATTACATTATGTTTAGTTACCAAGATGGGAGGTCTTATACATTACTCTGTATGGAGATTTTACTGTGTTTATTTACATAGATTATCGATTTTGACAACCTTGGTTGAGAAATGAGAAGATTCTTGTCGGAGCAGGGACACTAGAGAGGAAATGGTAGTCTTCATTATCCTCTATGGTCTTATGATAAAAGGAGGCATGGTCCACACTGAAGACAAATTGGGGAAATGTGCGGATTTTTTCGCTGGTCTCTTCAACCTATCAAGATCATGGAACTTATATCATCCTACTCATCTATTGATTTTGCACTCATTTCATTCCATACTTTCATGATTATTTCTTGTCTGAGTTCTGATGCATGATCTAGATTGCTTTTGAGATTTCATTATGTAACGTAGTTCAGTCTTACATGTTAAAAGGGAACTATTAATAAACTTTGAATTAACCCATTGGTATGGCTTCTTTTTTAGAATCTCATTACTCAAATCAGGTTTAGGTTTATCATGTATTTCTCCAATGATGCTTTTTGCACATATTTTTATTTTGCTTCTGAAGTAGTCCTGTTGTTATTTGTTGTAGGGTGGGATATATACTCTTCCCAGTCATCTATCTCCTGGTGCCAGAGATTTGATACCAAGGCTGCTTGTGGTGGATCCCATGAAAAGGATTACCATACCTGAGATACGCCAACACCAATGGTTCCAACTTCGTCTGCCGCGTTATTTGGCGGTGCCACCACCGGATACAATTCAACAAGCCAAAAAGGTTTGGTTTTATTTTAAGGATTCTGTTTTCCTTTTGCATTTCTGTGTTCCACTCGAGCTACAATTGGATATGTGGTTTTTGAAGTTCAGAATTACACATCTATGTGTTGCATATAATACAATGCTTGTATTAATCAGCCCAAAAAATTCAACCAATTTAGTGACTTTGCAGATTGATGAGGAGATTCTTCAGGAGGTGGTTAATAGGGGATTTGACAGGGATCAATTGGTTGAGTCCCTTAGCAACAGAGTACAAAATGAGGTTTGTTCCATTCATTTTAACCTTACATACCTGCCTGCCAGTTTACTTCTAACTACCATCAATTTATTTCAGGGTACTGTAACTTACTATTTATTATTGGACAACCGTTATCGTGTTTCCACCGGCTATCTTGGAGCTGAGTTTCAAGAGACAATGGTGGGTTTTTTTTTTTTCCAATTACTTATAACTTCATTAGTTGTCTGTTGTCTGTCTTTTATGAAGTGATTCAATCATTTAGTTTATATATTAAAGTAGACAGGACACATTTTTAACTTACTTTTAAATTGTATCCCCATGTGAAATATGACGTTAGTCTCAAAGTTGCTTGTTATACTCTATAAGCAATATTTGCATGACTAAATCGTACCGTGGAACTTATTTTTCTAGCTTGAAGACAGCTGTTTATGCAGTTATTTACCATGGAAATTGTGGTTTTCCTATTTGTGATATTATTTACCTTGGAAGCTCATGGGTTTTGGTTGTATGATATGACTTCTCAGGATCCTAGTTTGAACCGTATCAACTCCGGTGAAGTTGCTTCTCCAGCTGGTGGGCACCCCTTTTCAGGGTATCAGGCAGTAGGAATGAGGCAACAGTTCCCTGCTGAGAGAAAATGGGCCCTAGGGCTTCAGGTTTTTTCATATCATAAATGAATTCCATAATGGTTTTATATTGCATGACATTTTTATTTTACCAGTAATGCTATTCTTACACCCAAATCTGACACCAAACACTATTCACCGTATTTATACAGTGATTAATGTTTTTAAATAAAAAAATATATTTATGAACAGTAATATATTATTATAATAATATTTTTTTAAAATAAATTATATTTTTTTTAGTAGTAAAATAAAGTTGGTTAATGAAATATGAAATTTGGTTAATAAAATAATGAAGTTGGTTAATCAATTACTAAATATTAAAAATAACTTAGTAGTAAAAACTATCTGGGCGTTTATTAACCAACTTCATAATTTCATTAACCAACATTTTACACTTCATTAATCAATTTTATTTTACTACTAAAAATTATCTATGATATCTGAATATTTATTAACCAACTTCAATACTTTATTAACCAATTTTTTACTTTATAGTAACCAACTTCAATACTTTATTAACCAATTTTTTACTTTATATTAACCAACTTTATTTTACTACTAAAATTATTTTTAATATTTGAATGTTTATTAACCAGCTTAAACACTTCATGACCAATTTTATTTTAACTACTAAAAAAATATTTATTATAATTATATATTAATGTTTATAAATATATTTTTTTATTAAAAAAATACTATTCACCGTATAAATACAGTGAATAGTGTTGGGTGTAAGTGCTGGTGTAGGATTTGGGTGTAAGAATAACATTACTCTTAATTTACTCTACCATCTCCCACAATGATTTCTTGCTGTTAATGAAATAATTGTTGGATGTCTTATTGTTGATTTTGTGTCTCTTTTGAGAATGAATCATCAAATTTGTTGTTTGAATGTGTTATATGCTTCCTTTTTTCACTTTGGGTGTAAAGTCATTACCTGTTGGTATTAATCTGTTGTCAACAGAAATAAATATTGAAGTTTTGATATACTTGTTTGTTTTGATAGTTACCTGTGACTGATCTGTTTGTTGACTTGTGCAGTCTCGAGCCCAACCTCGAGAAATAATGGTCGAGGTCCTTAAAGCTCTGCAAGGATTGAATGTCTGTTGGAAAAAAATTGGACACTATAATATGAAGTGCAGATGGGTTGTTGGCATCCCTGGTCATCAGGGAGGAATGGTGAACAATTCCGTGCTTCATAATAACTTCCTTGGAAATGTTGGCATTATTGAGAATGAAGCTGTTCCAAAATCAAGTGTAGTCAAGTTTGAACTGCAGGTAGTTAGTTATCTTGATAACCCTAATATGTTCCATTTTAGATTTAAATGAATTGGTTAATTACCAGCGTAGCAGCGACTTTTTCATTGTTATTCACTGAAGGTGTCTGGTGTCGAACTATTGTTTTTTCCCGGGATACTCTCTGACCTTATGTTATTATCTTTTGCAGTTGTATAAAACCCAGGAGAAATATCTCCTTGATCTTCAAAGGGTGGAGGGTCCGCAGTTTCTTTTCTTGGATCTTTGTGCTGCCTTCCTTGCGCAGCTTCGGGTTCTTTAATACAAAGATAGTACAGACACTCACATGGAGGACCTGAGGTGTCCTATCGATGCATGTGAATAAGCTCATGTTGTACATATAGTTGCCGCTCTTTTTGGGTTGACCTTGTGTTTGTACTTTTAGTATATACCCTCAGTTTTTATTATCTGGGTAATCATGATTATTATGAGGCAATCCTAAATATGGTATTTGCTTCCCTTTTCACAGAGAATTGAGTTTTTCAATCATGTGAAATATGTGACAATCTTATTATGGAAGAAAACATCCCCAACATGTGATACAGTTATTTATAGTATTGAACTTAGTGTTGTATTGACATCTATTTACTTGCATGACATTACTCTTCTCGTTCTGTAATTTGACTGCTTTTGTTTGTTTCTCTTATTATTGTTATTATCTTAAAAATTAAATAGTTAATTGTCAGAATACTTTTTTTTGGTGGTGTTTTGTAAATATTTAATTAACTTTACTGTTGATTAAGGAGTTTCCAGTATTCATTGTCTTTGAATTGATTTACCAGTTTATATTTGGATGAATAATTTTGTAGGAAAAATTTAATTACAAGGGATAAGTAAAGAGTTTAATGGCATGCAGGGCCATCCAATAAAAATATATCTTTATGTCATGTTATAAAAGTTATTTAAAATTTTCATTTTGACTTGGTAGTGTACATAGTCGTCATGGTCTGCGCATATCTATTTCTTTTATAAATAAAAGAATTTGCAGTCATATTTTAATATGTAGTTTTTTTTACCATGTAATCTTTTTAATAAGCCGGCCTATTCTCATTCTTAATTGTTAAGTTATTTGTGGAAATATTAGTATACATTTTATTTTTGTATGTTATTTTGGGTGTTAGAGAAAATGGTAATGCAGGATGAAATTTCACTTTAAAATGCATGTGACATTTGATATCATGATATATGGAAACTAATGGGCCTTTTTAACTATCTTTTAAAATGCACTAATTCAATTCAAAAATAGTTTATAAATCGGTTCAATAAGTGAAAAATTAAGTTTGTTAATTAAATGAGTTAGATTGGAATTATGTGTAGTTTGACTTGTTAGATTTAGAGTTAACTCAATTATTTAAAAATTTACTCTAAATTTTAATGCTATATATTATTTTAAGGGGTGTTTTGGAGCACTTGTTAAGAATCTAAAAAAGACATGTTTTTGTTTTAAAACACTTGTCTTTAATGTATTGAAAATTAAAATAATTGACTTTTTTAAGAATAAAAGATATATTTAATTTTAAAGACTTGTATTTAATGCAATGTTTTTTTTATATGAAATTCTTAAAGAGTGTCTGTTCTGGGACACTGTTAGCATGACTTTTTTTTATATCTATTTGATTATATATGAGTAATATTATATTGTTTTTAAGAGTAGATTTAAAAATTTACTCAAAATCTTAATGCTATATATACTTTTTTTAATCTAACGATTTTAATTGATAATTTATATTTTTAAGTGAATAAAATATTTCTAAAAGTAGTTATACAACTCTCATAAATTCCAATTGAGTAGTTTTTGAATTAGATTTTTAAATATCTCTCTCAAAAGATATGTAGTTTTTGAATTAATAGGTTTTTGAGACAGTTAAATTCTAATCTGATCATTTTTATTTAAATTTAAAATTTTAATTTTAAAAACACATTAATTTAAAATGTTAAATATATAAAATATTAAATTAAAAAAATAATTTTTAAATCTATAAAATAAATGAGTTGAACTTAATAAATTGAACTAAATTATTCGTGTATTTATAATAAATTGAGTTTGAGTTTTAAAAATTTCATATTAGATTTGAGTTTTTATTAATTCTTAACTAGTCAAGCTGATGCCTCACTAATTTCCATCCCTAGCTTGTTTTAATCCAATAAGGCAAATGACAAATATAATAAATAGAAAAGTAAATAAACATGTTCTTAAAATAGTAAATAAATATGAACAATTTGTTAGAAAAGCGTTACGCCTTGTTACCTGAAAAGAGATGCAAACCAATAGAATATGTTTCTGTTATTGTTTTCTTCGCTAGTTGCCTTTGTTTTATTACATATCTATTTTTTAATTTTTCTCCTAAAGTTAATACTATTTGATTAAATACGTTTTTAGTTTCTATAAATATGCGATCTTGCAATTTTAGTTTTTAAAATTTTCTTTTGAATAATGATCCTCATAAATTTTTTATTTATGCAATTTTAGTCTCTGTTATTTTCTAAAATTTTTAAAACGGTTTAATTATCTTTAAATTTTTTATTTTTTGAATAATTTATTTCATATGTGTTCAGAATACTATAAAATATTTATTTACTAAATTTTAAAATTTTAAAATGATAAGAATTAAATATAAATTTTTTAAATTTCAAAAGATATTGATAAAAGCAATGAAAATCTCGATTTAAAAATCAAATTTTGAGTTTCTTTTTTTCGAGGAATTTTTTAAAACGTTCTACACGTGTCTGTAAAAAATCATTCAAAAATACACATCGATTTAACAACAGGGACTTAAACTACGTGCATAATAATTTTGTGAGGACTATTATTCGAAGGAAAATTTTAAAGGGACCAAAATCACAGGTTGACATATTTATAGGGACTAAAAACGTATTTAACTCAATACTATTTTATTCCTCTGTTATATAAGCGACTATCAATTTATTTTCTTATAATATTTTTTGTTGCAAATGCCTCCTTACTATTTTAAGATTTCATCAATATAGATTATTGAGATCTCCCACATGCTAAATGCTAGCTGACTGACTATTTTTTTTGTTTTTTCACTTTTTTAAAATGACACCTAAACTTATTTTTGACACATCAGTAATTGAGGCCTATAATATTACATTTGCAAAGTTTATTTTAGCCCTTCCCATTTGACCTAAGCGAAAACCATCATTGAAGTTGTGCATGCAACCTCATTGAAGCATTTCTTTCCCAGAATCACTCAAGAAATCAACTGAAGTTTTCGTTATCCATCGATTCAAAATGGATTCACGTCCAAAGGTATGACCATTTCATCCCTTTTTTTCCATTTCATAATTTTGTTAGTTAGGTATAGTCTGATGTTAGAGTCTGTCTAATAGATTGTGGGTAAGTTCAGTGTTGTTATTCATCATGGAGGGGAGTTTGTTAAGGAGAAGAATATATTTTATATGGGTGAAGTTCAATCTTCCATTTCGAATGAAGATATCAAACAATGGGGGTATAGATGACATGATGGAACTAATATTTGGATGAGGCTACATTAGAGATGAATTTAGGGTTTGGAGCAAAATTGAAGGCATAAATGAAAATTTTGTTGAAATTAACAATGATCATCGTGCATTGAATGTTGCTTTTATGCTGTAGGCAACAACCTTGAACGGAACATTTATGTTGAACATAATGTGAAGGAGGTAAAAGAGAAGGTTGTTGAGCCTAAATATTTTGAGATGAGTGTGGGAACTGGTTCAAGTGATGCATAAAGTGTTGATGAAACAACAAATATTAGGTTTGATGACATAGAGGGTGAGAGAACTATTGCAATAGATGATGGTTTTGAATGTTTTGAAGTAGAGAACCCCAAAATTTGTTCACCTCGAATTAAAGTTGATGGAAAGTCCTATAGGTATAAGAGGTGTGCCAATAAATCACCCAAGAAGAAGATGACACCAAAGAAAAAATAGAAGATTCTAGTTGGAGCACCTAAAGTGATAGCCAAAGAGATTAGGAAAAATGAAACTGTAAAGATAGATGAAGACCAATATGTAAGTGATGATTTGGGTAACTCTGATCCAGATGCATCTGAAGATGAAAAAAATGCCAAAGTATGAGAAGTTTATGAAGGAGCAGCTTGTGAAAGATTATGAGTTTAAATGGGTAGCAAAGGTTGTGGTAAACAAGATGTAGACAAGTGAGAAAGTGAGGATTGCTGATATCATTCAAGACATGAGGAATACTTACTCAATAAGGATTACACTAAGTAGGGCATGGAAGGAAAAAGATATTGCAAAAGGAATTGTTGAAGGGGAAGCAGTTAGACAATAAGAAATGGTTTGGAGGTATGCGGTTGAATTAAGAAGAGCAAGTATAGGTGATACAATTAAGACTAATGTAGAAAGACCCAACCCATCTATTCAACCAAGATTTGGGTCTTTCTACTTTTGTTTAGATGGCTGCAAAAGGGGTTTCATTAATGGGTGTAGACCATTTACTGGTGTGGGAAGTGGAATCCATGTTGGTGTATGAATGACCAACAGGAGGTCAAACATGTAACGCCCTGTTTTAATTAATATTATATTATATTAATATTTTCGAGTTACCGATCGATATTTATTTTGCGACGAGAATAAATATATTAATCGATATATATGATAATATATTTGGTGACGTTTCGTTCGGTCGGGTTTTTATTCCGTTCGGTTCGGTAAAATATTATTCGGATCCGATATTTAATTCCCCGAAATTATTTTAATTAATTGAGTAAATAATATTATTGGATATTATTAGGTGTTAATTAATAATTAAGTTAGGGGTGTGGGGAGCATTTAGTGAGGATTGGGTGTACACCCCTAACTAGTAAGAAAATATAAGTTATAAAACCATTTTCTTTCCCTTTTCCTTCCATTTTCCTACACCAAGCAAACATAGAGAGCAAGAGAGGAAGCTAGTAAGGAAAATACCATTATAAAACCTTTCTACTCATTTTCTTTCCATTCTACAACCAAAGCCAAAACTTGAACTTAGAAGCTTGGAGAGAAAAAGAGAGGGTTTTGGGAAGAAGAAGAAGAAGAGCAAGAACAAGCATGAGGTTGGGGCTTTGATGGAGCATCTTGTAATGAACCAAGTTAGAGGTAAGGGGTTTGATTCTCCATCTCATATTTTTAGGTTTTGATAGTTATATTTTGGATTTGGGGGAAAAATTGATAGGTTGATTTATGAGTTGTGTGTTTGATTGAAATAGATTAGAAAGGTTGAATTAGGTGTAGGGATTACGAGGTTGATGATGATTAGAATCAATGGGAATGGTAAAAGTGAAGTTGAGAATGTTAAAAATGGAGTTTTCATACAGATCAATCAACACGGGCCGTGTTGATTCACACGGGTGCCCGTGTTGATCCCTTGAACGAGGAAGAATAGCTGCCAGGTCCATCAACAAGGGCCGTGTTGATTCACACGGGTGCCCGTGTTGATTCTCTGACTTGGTGTTTTTTTGTGGTTTCTGGAGGCTTTTCAACACGGGCCGTGTTGATGCACACGGGGGCCCGTGTTGATGCATCTGTAGCCTCCAAAATTCTGATTTTTCGCACTTCTTTTGGAACCCGATTGTGTTCCGATTTTCTGATTCCGGCAAATTCGACGACAAAGCAAGTTGCTCCGAATTCAACGAAAATTGACGTGCTAGCTAAGTTCGACGTGTAGAACGTAGCGGTGAGGTTAGTTTTTAGAAATTACAAGTTTTTACGAGATGACCCGAAATAGGCTTAATTACAGTTTAATTGAATCAGATTTCGTTTTAGTGGATTTAGGACACGTATGAACAATCTGATTGCGACGTTGACGATTATGATTAATGTCGGTTATTAGGAATGACTTTCACGATGATTATAGGGGTTTGACTATTTTTCCGTATTCGAAATTTAGTGAATGAATTGATAATGATGTGGTGTGATTAAACATAACGTTGCGACAACATATTACTTAATGAATACTTGATGATATGCGATGCAATGATATATGTCTTTGTACATGATGATTATATTGATGTTGTTAATAAATGCTTCCGATTTGTGAATGCATGATTTTTGATGGCGATAAATTATTTGGTGATGTTTTGCATAATGCAAATATGATGAGATGATGTACTTATCTTGTTTTAGATGAATTATGGCGATGTGGGCTTTATGTCAATTTTGATGAGCGACAATGATGTTTTTGTGTTTTGTTGTTTTATTGTCGAGTCACATACATTGCATTGGCGACGATGGGCTTTTATGCCAACCGACGAGGCTTTTATGCCAAGCGACGAGGCTTTTATGCCAAGCGATGAGGCTTTTATGTCAAGTGTTCCTATTTATGGACAAAGCGACGGGTACCACATGCATAACATAGTCGTGTCTCATGGAGTCGGTTATGTTTATGTTTGAGTTGTTTGGCGTTGAGTTTTAATTAAATTGACGATGTTAAATTGCGATGATATATGATGTTTTGTTTGGTGAGGATCTTTATGATAAACATGAAATGAATATAACTTGATAATTTCATGATAACTAGACGATGAATATAAATGATGAACTTTGTGACAATTTAATTTAGATGAAATGCTTAATGCAAATATGATGCGATGATGTTTGTGACGATGGGCTTTTATGCCAAAAGCGACGATGGGCTTTAGCCAATTTGTGATGATTTTAGTTATGTTGCTTATGTATTAGCATCGTTTGATGTTGTTGTTTGTTGTGTTGTTTATGATTACCGTGTTGATTTTGGAAGTATTAACTTGTGACGATTTCATGGTGAGGAATGTTATGTGTTGTTGTGACGGTTTATGTCAATAAGGTTATGGAGATAAAGTGTAGATTATACACATTAGTATGAAGATTAAAGTAAGTAAGTTTTAATTAGGTGATGGAATTACACTTATTAATCTATACCCTTTATAATTCCGAAACTATATATATACTTTATCATGCCTTTAATTATATGTTTTGGAGTATCTCACCCTTTACTTGTTTCTCCGTTACCTTTATATTGGTAACGTGCATGTTATGAAGATGGAGTTTATAGCTGCTATTAGTCGAGTCAGTGTCGCTCTGATACGTAGCACTCAGGGGGAATATTTATGTTGTCTTGTTGTTGTTCTATTGGTGTTATTCCTTTATGTATAAGAATCATACTTTATGAAAAAATGATTTTATGAGGAAGTTTAATAAAGAAGATGTTTTGATTTTTAAGAATCTATTTATGATTTTCGACGATGCTATGTATCCGCGATTTATACTTTAAAGCAAACTATTTAAAGTGATTTGGTTTGATGATGTGACGCCTCAGTATTTAATTTATGAAATTTTAAATTACTCTGATTTTTGCATATAAAACCTTGGGTAAATTTGGGGTGTTACATTAGTGGTATCGAGCAGTCGGTCGTCGCCCGATTATTTATGTGTTTAAACCTGTTGTATGCGACATGTGTTTGTTTCAAATTGTTTCAGAAGTTTGAAACAAGTGGGGAGAAGTTTTACTTCTTGGTGGCGCTTGTGGCTTAGGTTGGAGCCTCAGCGTTGTTACGCTTTGGTAACTTATAGTGTAAGTTTGAAGACGCTTGTAGTTTGGTAGAGATGGTTTATATCACCATCATGATTGTCGACTGTCTATTGACAAATTGAGGGACTGATCACCCTTAATCTCTTGTTGATAGTAGTCGGGAATTGTGTTGGTTAGGATAGACTTGTCTTGCCAACTTAATAGTGTATGAAGCAGATGAGTTAACACAAGGTGGTGCATGGTTACTTGAGTTGTGGGCGAATTTGGATTTTGATGAGAAACAAGATTTTGTTGTGATTCTTCCGAAGCATATTGTGAAGATGTGAGTGAACTACCGCAGTAGTGCGAAGTGAAGTTTTGATGGATTGAGTTTTTGGAACTAGTTGTGATTCGAAGTATCCTTAAGGGATATTTATTTCTGAGTTAGAGTTGAAGAGTCAACTTGAGGATTGTTTATTCGAGCGGGTCACCGTGGAGTGCTATCGTTGTGTTGTTCGAAGAACGAAGGTCGCTTAAGTTGATGTCGCTTCGCAAAGGAATGTTGAGGACAAGTATCTACTTCCAAGGACTGATGTTGGATAGATAAGTCATTTGGAACTTTTGTGTTTAGTGGGATCGATGTAAAGTCTGGCTGTCTACGGGTTAGTGTGAGAGCTGAAGATGTTTAGACAATGCTTTTCAAGATAGTGAGTGGTCCTGGCGAGTATTTGTTGATGTCATTAGTGTGACTAATGCATCAGGTATGATTTTGGAATGTTCAGACAGTACTCTCACGAGTAGCTGCAAGTGTTATTTCGTGTTCATGGATATTACTTGGTTCACATCAAGTTAAGGAAATTGTGGAAAGCATCCAAGTGTTGCGTTATCAGTAGTGAAGTTAGACCAGTGCATGTCGAGTATTCTAAAGATAGAGTTTACCGCCTTAAGTAAGCGACTTAGGGTGATATTATGGACATTCGCGAGGATTTATTTTGTATCTTGCAAAAGACTTCAAGGGAGTTATTTCAGAGCTTAGAAGTTCTTTTGTTTTGGATGGTTAGCTTTGTGAGTTTGATGGAAGATGTTTTTATAAGTTGGTATTGATCGTGGTTACTTTGACTCGAGATGGTTGAGTCGCTATTTGGACTTCGCAATGGGAAGCGAATTCGTTTGAGCCAGTGAAACGTTTAGCGAATGCTTTAATTTTAGTCTTGGTTGGTACTGGAGAACCTTGTGTGTATTTCATTTTGGACTTTCGATATATAGAGTTGGAAAAGTGTATTGTTACCTTGGAACGATTTGATTTTCATAAGGAAAAATTGTCGGACGCGTGAGCTAGAGTTTGATGCGGTTGTGCTCATTGAAATCTTAAAGGTGCAGATGTTAACGACGAGGAGATTGGAATTGTTGAAGACAATTCAAGTTGAGTACGATCTATAAAGAGACTTCGTCTGGTGTTGAGTTAGTATGTTGATATCGCGGTTAACCCAAGAATATCTGATTTGGGAGATTGAAAGTTATGAAAGGTGTTTCGAATAAAAAACCTGTGTATTGATCGTTGCGACGGTGCGAGGATGGTGCTTACTTGATACAAATTTTGGGAATTGAATAGTTATAAGGGGAGACTTCGTTGAAGTCAAGTGTATACGTCGAAGTTCACAAGTGAATATTTGGACAATATTTGAAAAGGTCAAACTATGTCGTGTATTTTAGAGGATCAATGGACGTTGATCAATCAAGAATGAATGGATGATTTTTCGAGTTGATGAGGCTGATGTTGCGAGGTGTACTGATGGGTGTACGCTTTGAACGTATCCATTATGTGTAATTGTGAAGTTGAGGATTAACCAAGTTGTGTTACGGTTGACAACATATGCATAAAGTGACGCAGCATGGTTTAAATATCGAGCATTGAATTGATTAGCGAGTAAGCGAGGTTGTTGGATTTGGACTAGAGAGTTATAGTCGCAAGTCGTCTGTATAAGCCCTAGAATGAGTGGTGTATCTCAGTTCGATTATGTTTAAGTAACTTGTTTTGTTCAAGGGTCATACGCTGGTAATCTACAAGGATGATGTGACCTTGTGATTTTCTGGAATGAAAGCGATAACTGCAAGTGTGATTCTTGAGTTCATGCTTATGTGTGAATGAAGGCATCTTTTCGTGTTTGCGTAGCACGCGTGGTTTTATCCTTTTCTGATTGTTTCAGTTTTGGTTTGTATAACCATTTTGTTGTTTTCGTTTTAGCGATGGTTTCGGTGTTGTGTCGTAGGACTTTATGTTCCTATCTTTGGTGACTCGTTTCCGAGGCGTCGGTTCGAGTGTATGACTAATTCTATGGTTGAGACATTAAGATGGTATCGATCTTGTTTGTTTAGTTCTCGAGCGAACCGGTGTGTCTGCGACTTGTTTAGTTGTTGGGTGTTAGTTGGTTGTCGAGTGCATTGTATGGGCTTTGCATCTCAGCATGGTTGTTCTTGTCTAAACGTTGTGGTTAGGGAGATGCCCTTGTGTTAGGTGTATTTTATATGTTGTTTAATTGACGCGAGAATTGAGTGGACGAATGCGTAGGCATGTCCTGATTTGTTCGTTTTAGTCGAAATTTCGAGGACGAAAGTTTATAAGTGGGGGAGAGTTGTAACACCCTGTTTTAATTAATATTATATTATATTAATATTTTCGAGTTACCGATTGATATTTGTTTTGCGACGAGAATAAATATATTAATCGATATATATGATAATATATTTGGTGACGTTTCGTTCGGTCGGGTTTTTATTCCGTTCGGTTCGGTAAAATATTATTCGGATCCGATATTTAATTCCCCGAAATTATTTTAATTAATTGAGTAAATAATATTATTGGATATTATTAGGTGTTAATTAATAATTAAGTTAGGGGTGTGGGAAGCATTTTGTGAGGATTGGGTGTACACCCCTAGCTAGTAAGAAAACATAAGTTATAAAACCATTTTCTTTCCCTTTTCCTTCCATTTTCCTACACCAAGCAAACATAGAGAGCAAGAGAGGAAGCTAGTAAGGAAAATACCATTATAAAACCTTTCTACTCATTTTCTTTCCATTCTACAACCAAAGCCAAAACTTGAACTTAGAAGCTTGGAGAGAAAAAGAGAGGGTTTTGGGAAGAAGAAGAAGAAGAGCAAGAACAAGCATGAGGTTGAAGCTTTGATGGAGCATCTTGTAATCAACGAAGCTAGAGGTAAGGGGTTTGATTCTCCATCTCATATTGTTAGGTTTTGATAGTTATATTTTGGTTTTGGGGAAAAAATTGATAGGTTGATTTATGAGTTGTGTGTTTGATTGTTTGATTGAAATAGATTAGAAAGATTGAATTAGGTGTAGGGATTATGGAGTTGATGATGATTATAATTAATGGGAATGGTAAAAGTGAAGTTGGAAATGTTAAAAATGGAGTTTTCACACAGATCAATCAACACGGGCCGTGTTGATTCACACGGGTGCCCGTGTTGATCCCTTGAACGAGGAAGAATAGCTGCCAGGTCCATCAACACGGGCCGTGTTGATTCACACGGGTGCCCGTGTTGATTCTCTGACTTGGTGTTTTTTTTTGTGGTTTCTGGAGGCTTTTCAACACGGGCCATGTTGATGCTCACGGGGGCCCGTGTTGATGCATCTATAGCCTCCAAAATTCTGATTTTTCGCACTTCTTTTGGAACCCGATTGTGTTCCGATTTTCCGATTCCGGCAAATTCGACGACGGAGCAAGTTGCTCCAAATTCAACGAAAATTGACGTGCTAGCTAAGTTTAACGTGTAGAACGTAGTGGTGATGTTAGTTTTTAGAAATTACGAGTTTTTACGAGATAGGCTTAATTACAGTTTAATTGAATCAGATTTCGTTTTAGTGGATTTAGGACATGTATGGACAATCCGATTGCGACGTTGACGATTATGATTAATGCCGGTTATTAGGAATGGCTTTCGCGACGATTGTAGGGGTTTGACTATTTTTCCGTATTCAGAATTTAGTGAATGAATCGATAATGATGTGGTGTGATTAAACATAATGTTGCGACGACATATTACTTAATGAATACTTGATGATATGCGATGCAATGATATATGTCTTGGTACATGACAATTATATTGATGTTGTTAATAAATGCTTCCGATTTGTGAATGCATGATTTTTGATGGCGATAAATTATTTGGTGATGTTTTGCATAATGCAAATATGATGCGATGATGTACTTATCTTGTTTTGGATGAATTATGGCGATGTGGGCTTTATGCCAATTTTGATGAGCGACGATGATGTTTTTGTGCTGTGTTGTTTTATTTTCGAGTCACATACATTGCATTAGCGACGATGGGCTTTTATGCCAAGCGACGAGGCTTTTATGCCAAGCGACGAGGCTTTTATGCCAAGTGTTCCTATTTATGGACAAAGCGACGGGTACCACATGCATAACATAGTCGTGTCTCATGGAGTCGGTTATGTTTATGTTTGAGTTGTTTGGCGTTGGGTTTTAATTAAATTGACGATGTTAAATTGCGATGATATATGATGTTTTGTTTGGTGAGGATCTTTATGATAAACATGAAATGAATATAACTTGATAATTTCATGACAGCGAGGCGATGAATATAAATGATGAACTTTGTGACGATTTAATTTAGATGAAATGCTTAATGCAAATATGATGTGATGATGTTTGTGATGATGGGCTTTTATGCCAAAAGCGACGATGGGCTTTAGCCAATTTGTGATGATTTTAGTTATGTTGCTTATGTATTAGCATTGTTTGATGTTGTTGTTTGTTGTGTTGTTTATGATTACCGTGTTGATTTTGGAAGTATTAACTTGTGACGATTTCGTGGT
This sequence comes from Vicia sativa, assembly GCA_021764765.1. NCBI lineage: Eukaryota > Viridiplantae > Streptophyta > Magnoliopsida > Fabales > Fabaceae > Vicia > Vicia sativa. The sequence continues at coordinate 297,705,062 of CM038792.1, read as the reverse complement.
GAAGAATGTTATGTGTTGTTGTGACGGTTTATGTCAATAAGGTTATGGAGATAAAGTGTAGATTATACACATTAGTATGAAGATTAAAGTAAGTAAGTTTTAATTAGGTGTTGGAATTAACTTATTAATCTATACCCTTTATAATTCCGAAACTATATATATACTTTATCATGCCTTTAATTATATGTTTTGGAGTATCTCACCCTTTACTTGTTTCGCCGTTACCTTTATATTGGTAACATGCAGGTTATGAAGACGGAGTTTATAAGTTGCTATTAGTCGAGTCGGTGTCGCTCTGATACGTCGTACTCAGGGGGAATATTTATGTTGTCTTGTTGTTGTTCTATTGGTGTTATTCATTTATGTATAAGAATCATACTTTATGAAAATATTATTTTATGAGGAAGTTTAATAAAGAAGATGTTTTGATTTTTAAGAATCTATTTATGATTTCTGACGATGCTATGTATCCGCGATTTATACTTTAAAGCAAACTATTTAAAGTGATTTGGTTTGATGATGTGACGCCTCAGTATTTAATTTATGAAATTTTAAATTACTCTGATTTTTGCATATAAAATCTTGGGTAAATTTGGGGTGTTACGAAACATGCATACACTTCTAAAAAATTTGTTGTTGACGTGGGAAAAAGAACATGTTCTTATAGGTTTTGGGGATTTAGATGGGATTCCATGTATGCATGCTTGTGCAACATTGACTTATAGGAAACTTAAACCTGAGAACTATGTGGATGATTGCTACTCTAGGAAAAAATATGGATTGGCATATAGTGTTGCAATTAGCCCAATAAATGGGATGACTATGTGGCCATCAATTGAAGTAGATGAATTACTTCCACCTTTATACAAGAAAGGACGTCAAACCTAAGAAGCTTAGATTTAGGGAACTAGGTGAAGGAGGTTCAAGAATGATGAGAGTTTGAGTTACCTATAGATGCACTAAGTGTGACAAAATTGGTCATGTAACACCCAAAATCTACCCAACGTATATTATTTAAATCAGAGTGCGGAAAAGATAATCATACAAGGGATGTCACAATTTCTTCGCAAGACAACATGCATTTAGTCACAACTATACATATACATAACACTTAGATCAAAGATGAACTTATAACAATACTTTTCAATTAAATCAACTAATCAACTAACCACATAATCATAATTCTTCAATAGTAACAACAATACATCTTTTATTCAACCTCAAAATATTTCACAATATTATTAATATTATTTAACTTCACTTAGCGTAATTATTCAACTAAACCAACTTCACTAATCAACATGATCAAGTATTCACATTATTCATAAACTTCAATAATTTAAGCAACTACAACAAATTAAGCAACGTTCATCCCCCCCGAGTGTTACGTATCAGAGCAATGACACCAATTCGAACTAACGGCAACTAACGACTTCATAATGCTACTTCGAACTTCCACGACTATCCTTGAGTACCTGCCCATTTCCCATGGTAGGGGAAATATCAGCAGAAGGGGTGAGATATCCAATAATATAAACAAGTGTATGATATATAATATGCTAGGATTAAATCATACAAATTATCACATCGCAATTAACACATCACAACAACTTCCCAATTAACAACAACATGAAATCACTTCACCGTTAGCAATGACATAATTCACTTCACAGTTAATAACAACATAATTCACTTCACAGTTAACACCAACATAATTCACTTCACAGTTAATAACAACATAATTCACTTCACAATTAATAACAACATAATGCACTTTACAGTTAATCGACAACATAATTCACTTCACGGTTAATCAACAACATAATTTAAATTCACAGTTAACAACAACATAATTCACTTCACAGTTAATAACAACATAATTCACTTCAAAGTTAATCGACAACATAATTCACTTCACGGTTAATCAACAACATAATTCAAATTCACAGTTAACAACAACACAATTTAAATGAGACACAATAATGCATATTCATGTGGTACCAACAGAGCTTCAGCTCCCTTCACTATTGCCAATTTAACAGAGGCACAAAGCATAAGCCTTCTTCACAATTTCTCCAATACAGGCCTTCACAAATATGCAAATGTAATGCAACACTAACGAAATGCAATAACAACGAAAATTCACTTCACGAGGCATACACCTATATCACTGTTATTACCAATAAATAGAGATAATTATCGTCACTGAAAATACTCTGCAACTTCACATAAATAACAACTATATACAACAATATATTCTTCGCCAATAAATCACAAACAATTCAACAACACGATGCATTCAACACAATTCAACAGAATAAAATAATTGTAATCACCTACTAAAATATACAAACCATCCCGACAATTTTCAATTAATTTCGGACAACTAATTATACCACTTAATTTACTAGCTCGATTAATTCGGTACTGATTTTATTGACTTCATTACTACTGCTATTAGTATTGATTGTTATCTAGCTTCTGCTAATTTACTTCGCTATCATATTTAATTTCCCTGTATTCAAAACCATACCACCATCAGAATTTATCTATGTTACTAAAGATACAACACTTGCTAGAAACCTGCTGCCCAACATTCTAACTTCCTGTACTATTATTATATTTATCATTGCAGAAAAATAAAATAGACAAAACCATGCTACTTAACTATTTCACATCCTACTGCTGAAACAATCTCCCACTGCAGTTGGTATACGTATATCCTACTAGTTCTGGTCTCAATTACTAGACTTCTATTTGATTGTTAATCTACCACTATATTAATTCTGATTCAAATAGCCGTTATATGCTATACATGCAAAACAACACATGGTGACACAACACACGCTTTGTAGGGCGCCCGCCTCATTATCTAGGGCCCCGTCTTCCATCCCTGATACATTCGTCTCCTTTTCCTATAGTGCAAGGGCGTTCGCCCCACCCTGTAGTCACCGTCTCCAATTCCCCTCTTCTGGTTTAATTCGATTACTCTTTATCCAATCGATCGATTACTGTAACATTAATCCACATATAGTCTACACAAACAAAGATAATTTCATAGAATTCCGTCCCTACATACGATTCATCATAAACCCGTTTAGAGAGTTAGAACCCCACCCTTACCTTGAATTGACGGTCTCTCTATAATTTCTGATCGAATTCCGATTTGGCTTTCCGGTCTAAAATTCCTATTCCGGCGGCAGTTTCCTTCAAACCCTTGTTCCTTTTTTCTTTCTCCCACATACAACTTTTTTCCAAAAATATTCACTAAACCCTTATAATTCTCCTTTTATATCTCTTATTTATTTAAACCTAATTCCTTCTCTTATAATTAAATCCAACTAATAATAATAATAATATTGCTATTATTTCTATTTGGCTTAATTTTCACACCTCCTTTCTACTACTTCTAACATCAATTAAATAACTCTATTAATCCACACTTATTTCTAATATTATTTCCAATAATATTCTATAATAAAATTAATTCATCACTAATTAATCCCAACTTCCGATAATTCACTTAATCACTCTAAATCAACTTATAAATTTAGTAATGCTCCTTATAATTCTACTGATAAATCCAACTTCGACTAAATTTCAATAAATAAATCCTTAATAATTTAATTAAGTAGTTAATTAAATTCAGGGCGTTACAACTCTCCCTCACTTAGGATATTTTCGTCCTCGAAAATCCATCCGACACAACCATCCTTAACATCACATTCGCATCCAACCCTTCGATTCAACAACTCAATCACAGTTTAAATCCAATACTTATACTTCAATCTTCCAATTACTCTTGCAACATAACCGTTACCATTCGCCAACCATTTTAGCAATACCTTGAAACAACATCTTACAATTTAGTAACAACTACAACTCGCTTAATTTCTTGTACACCATGGTATCCTCACCTTAACAACATTCTCGTCGTAGCATCCACTACTTACTTACCATTAAGATAGCAAAACAATTTTATATCATCCAACATGATCCCGTCTACTATCAACAAGAGATTAAGGGTGATCAGTTCCTCAATTTGTCAATAGATATCCGACAACCATAAAGGAGAATAAACTGTCATCACTAACATTAACAGTACTCTTTTTCCAACTTGCACCCACAGTTCAAAGATCTCAACAACTCCAACAACTTCTACAACTTTTAAATCAATCTCAATAATTCTACAGCACGACCTACTTAAACAACAACTTATTAAATTCTATCTCATAGCAACTATTCTTTTCCAAGACATTCCAACTTGTCAAACAACCAAAATCTTAAATTCTTATCACCTTCGAATTCGAGAAACAACAAGGCTCCTACAATGTTTGCACTGTATCCGTCAGTAGCATATTAATATGATATCTCCCAATCAAACACGTTTGATAAGCGAAGCTTCTCCCCCACTTAGATTCAACTTACATTGTCATCAACCCTTACGTCATTTACATTGTCATCATCCCTTACATCATTCACCCTATCATCATCTACACTTACATCATTCATCCTGACATCATCTACAACTACTTCTGTTTCCTTCAACATCTCCTCAATCTCATCTACTATCACATTAAGTGGAATCTCACCTAGCACAACTTCATTCTCATCTACAAAATCAGGCTTGGATAATGTGTGTTGAATAAATACTTCAACACTGAGATGGACATAGATCATCCATCTCTAAGGCCCCTCTGTCATCATACAACAAATTCATCCCAGCTGTTGGATCCTTATAATATATCTTCTCTATCTCTGCATACCCTAGTTCCTTAATCGCACCTATCAACTCAAAAAATCCCCACTCATCAGTATTTACTCTCAAATCAGCAATCTCACTTCCTTCGTACACACTCAGGTCGTCACTAACAAAATAACCACTATGGTGGATCGTAATGTCCAGAATTTCTTTCCTTTTAGAATATGCCCTAGAAATCCTAGATACACGAGAAGAACAAAGATTTCAGAAAAATTGAAGGGAGAATAATTCCTAGATACAAGCGAAGAATAATGGATTTCATAATAAACTTACCTCTCAACGAATTTCCTCTTCAATTTCACCTTCAGGAGTGTTGTTTGCAAAAAATTTGTTCTCCGCTTTGTTCGCTAGTGTTTGCACTTCTCTTCGTTTGCAGAGAACACTTCAAGCAACAATGGCTCATATTTTCTCCATTTTCTATTTCAATACATTAATACGTGTGCAACTAATATAATCCACATATGATAATAAGTTAAGACGTGTCAGCCACATGTACGCCACATGCACCCTTCATTTGACTTTGACTAACGTGGATGACAGAAAGGATAGACGTGGTCCTTTTTGAACAATTAAAGAATCGCTTTGACACTTTTTAGAGATAAGGGACCAAAATGTACCCCGAGGTATAGTTAAGGGACCAAAAATGGTATTTTTCCTTTAATAACACAAATAAATAGAAAATAAAATGATGAAATAAAATAATCGAAACAAATAATAATCCGAAAAATGAATAATCGAAATAAATAAATAAGTCTAAAACGATTATAAGAAAAACTAAAATAAAATAAATAATCCTCTAAATAGACACTCCTCCCCTACACTATGAATGAACAATGTCCTCAATGTTCGAGAATCGTAAGTCAACCACATCTAAAATTGAATTGCTGAAATAGGTGATCTAGATTTTCCGTAACAAGGTCCATGAAACCATAAAAGTCAGTGCAGAGCGAAGTAAGATTTGAACGAATAACATCAAGCTCCATCATGAGTGCATCAATGGCAGCAACATAGTCAGGCTGTGGAATCTGGACAACAGCAATAGTAGGGACTATGGGTGGATCCCAAGCCAGATGGCAGTCAAGTAGAGGCGGTATAACAGGATTAACCTCAATCATCTCAATCAACTCGACCATCTCTGGATCGGACTCGTCCAATCCTGCTGGAGGGTCATAATAGTGGGGCGGTGTCAAAGGATCAGGTTCTTCTTCCTCCATGTCATTCTCAGCTACGCCTTCAAGGTCATAAATCTAATTCTTCTTGTCATGCACACTAGATTGCGCAATGTCAGGAAGTGTAAAATGGTAGATTGGCTCATGATGAATCAGTAACTAAAACTGATTCGGCTCTAAATATATGGTCATCCCAACATCAAAACAAAGAGACAAGTCTAGCGGGATAAAGTCAGCAGCGGGGGTCAGATGGGACAATGACTAGTTCCTTGTATGTAGCAGTTAGTTCTTCAAAGGTCAATTCTTCATCACTTTAGTCTCCATCAGAAACATAGGTACAAGTCAGAGATGTTACATATTTGACTAATTCTTCTTCCACCTCATTTTCAGAATCTTCATCTAACCAAATTACATTCAATCCTTTGCTTTGTCTTTTGAGGAAAGTTGGACATTCATATTTGATGTGACCAAAGCCTCCACATTCATAAAACCTTAGTTCTCTGCCTTGAGTAGGTCTTTCCTCAGCTTATGCTTTCTTCCCAGAGTTATTTGTTATGCTGATGTTGTAGGGGTGTTCCGAACATTTGGTCTTAAGCTTCCTTCCATCCTTTTCAGTACCCTGTTAAATTGTTTTCCAAGAAGGACTATGGTGTTTGAAAATCCTTCATCAGTGTCCAGATCATATTCCTTGCCTTTTTCTTTAGTGTTGGACTTGAACGCTATGCTTTTCAGCTTCTTCTCAGACCTCTCATTAATGCCCAACTCAAGTGTTTGGAGAGAACCAACTAGTTCATCTACTTTCATGTTATTGATTTCTTGAGCTTCTTCAATGGCTATCACTTTCATATCAAATCTCTTAGGTAGAGATCTGAGCATCTTCCTTACCAGCTTCTCTTATGGTATCTTAACACCCAAGGCACTACATGCATTGGCTACTTCAAGAATGCTCGTGTGAAATTCTTGAATGCTCTCTTCTTATTTCATCCTTAGGTTCTCAAACTTAGTAGTGAGCAGTTGTAGCCTTGAAATCTTAACTTTGGAGGCGCCTTCATGAGTGGTTCTGAGAATTTCCCACGCATCCTTGGCCATTTCACATGTATTAATCAGTCTGAAGATGATTTTGAAAATTAAAGAAGATGGGAGGAAATGAAGAGACTATCCTAAAGCATAAAGTAAAATCTAGGGTAAGGAAGTGTATAACCAAACAAGAAGCCAACACTTGACATAACGAAGTTAATATAGAATTCCCATAATTTGAATTAAATCCGCAGACATATAGTAGACCAAGAGCATATCAATCATCACAAGTAAGGAAGTATCAAAGAAATCCAAGGTTTTAAAACCTAAAGAAAGGTCTTGAATATTGATCCATGTATCACTTAGATCACTTATAGCCAATAAAATAACACCTACACACAGAAGATTTCCCAATACATAATAAAATAACAAGATAAAATAAAGATCCAAAGGTCTCAAGGTCTCCCAGTATCAAGGTTTCTAATCCCAAGTCCAAAAAATACACAACTGCAATATGCCAAGAATAGTAACCAATAGTCTACACAAAATTAAGTCTTTTAATGTTCAAGTTGGATTATTAAGTATCTTTAAAGAAAAAGAAAGCTCAAGTGAGCAAATATAAAATGACATAAAGATAAATGCTCAAGTGAGCAAAAGGAAAATATCATGATATGTAAATGTTAAAGATAAAGTACACAAAGTAAAAACATAAAATAAAATGCATAAATTAAATAGCGCACATGATACATTTAAATCCAGCCAGTAGAATTAAAACACATGACACACTATTATTGGCTAAAGAAGGCATGTCATAGTCTTCAACCTCAAGGTAAACGAAACCCGCATAAATCTTGGTTTCTCAAATGGTAAATTAAGCACCCATAGTGGTATCTTTGGATGTTCCTTTTCAAGACGATCTCAACCATATCCTCGCGCCAAATTTATATAAACCACAACTCAATCGATTTGAAAAAACCATAAGAAAAGTGAAAACGAGTTTGTAAAATAAATGCTCAAATCTTAATGAAAACAAAGGTCAGAAGAAGCACGATCTATAGAGATGAAAGGAATACATCTTAGCAATTTATTTGGAGGAAAATGGTTACAAATTCTACCTGAACAAAGTAAGAAATTTTTTCTTTGGAATTGGAATTGGATAGCTCGATTCAGGCTTGCTCAAGACTTGATTCTTGTTGAGAAGCTTCAGGGAACTCCAATGGTGCTTATGGAATGAAGAATTTGAAACTCTAAGTGATCTAAATAAGAATTCAAAGTTTCAAAAAAGTGAGGTATGAAGGAGGTTGGGCAGAGGTTTTTTTGACTCTCTAAAGCTTGAAAAATGAATGAGGCAAGCCCTCTATTTATAACTGATGTGAATGGAAGCAATGATTGAGTTAAATAATTAGGTATAGAAGGAATTCATGTACACCTGCACCATTGAGCAAAGTGTGACCTCACAACTCATCAAAAATCCTCCAAATCATGCGTTTTGATGCACTGATCGCTTTTGGAAGGTTTCTAATTGTGTTTAGAAGCAAAACCACACACCAAAATTCCTTATAATGTGAATTATGTTGAGTTTCGGATCTGAAACAAACTTAAAACTTGATTTCATGGTGCCATATTCAAAACTGCATAGCTTCTGATGTAGGAAGCTTTATGACATGATTCCTTTTTCAATACCTCATCACAATCTTTACAATCTGCCAAGAAAGTTTACATTTGGACATTTGAGATAGAAGTTATGTTCATTTAAAATCAGGAAAACCCAACTGATTTTTTATATTTAGAAAAATTCTAAGTATAGAGCTTCAAAATGACCTATAATGTTTTACACACTTACATGATATTCCTCTTAAAATTAGCTCTTGATCATTGAAGGTGAAATGCATTAGACTCTTCAAATGAAATTTTGGCATTGAGATCACTGATAGGTGCAAATTGTAGTTATTTTTGTATATATTTTTTGTTGCACTTATCGACTCTGTTGCTAATATCGGATGAATAACCCCACTTTTTATTGTAAATACGCTTAATTACGTTTTGTGTACATATTGTACCAATAGACTAGTTTTGTATTCTTTTTGTAGGTATGTGAGCATGATTGGAGCAATAAAGAATAAAAGCTTCAAGATGCATTTTTGGAGGAATAAGAAGAATAAGGAAAAGAGAGAAGCCAAGAAATATGTCAAGAAGTGTTGTTTGAGCACTGTCGTTGGGCGGTGCTATGGCGAGGACAGGACATTATGAGCGTCGACACCGTTGCCAGGTGGTGCAGGAGCGATGAAGAATTGTCAAAATCTAGTATCTTCTGACTTTGGCTTGCCAGCAGCTCGTTGGGTGAGGAAGAGTAGCGTTGCCGAGAGGTGATTTATATCGCCGGATGATAAAGAGATATTTTTGCCAGATGCTTACGTGGAGTATTCTTGGCCAAGCGTTGAATAAGCAGTGTCGGGCGGTGCATGCGGGAACAAATTTGTGTATATATTTTCTTTTCAATTTATTTTGTTATGTTATGGTTTTGGGGTGGTTTTTGATCCCCATTTTCATCAACCTTCATTTTTGAAAGATTAGCTTAGTAAACAACACTACATCTTGCATATAGATGATCTGGGGGTGGATTGCTTATCGACCGACTATGACAATCCGGAAGATTTGTGGTTTATGTCTTCTCTTATCTATGTATTTCTCTATTTGTTGGGTTATGTTTGTATATTACTTTGAACATATGTATATTTGTTGCTCATGGCGTTATATAAAGTTTGCTTTACAAATCTGTGTTGGTTATTGTCCTAGGTTTTTACTCTATGTTAGGGATTTGAGTCGTTATAGACATATACTTCTTAGATTATTACCTAAGATGATTATCTTTTAGTTTCTAGACTCTATAGATAAATTTAGAGTTGACATTCACTTAGCAATCTGAGATTAATGCCTTTGTGTCGGTTGAGAGATCGTCGACGCGAGTGGTACTATTGAATTTTGTGTTGTTGAGGTGGTAGAGAGATCGCTACCGAGGTGATGTAGTAAGCCTCTTAATTAGGGTTAGAAATGACTTTGGTTGTGAGTGATATATGATGACACTGATGAGTATCATAGGTTGAGTATAAGTGGTTGATAGGTTTAAGTCTGTGACTAGTGATGTACATTAGAGCCGAATAAGTTGTCTATCTTTTTTTACTTATGTATACATTTATTTTCTGTTGATACTTTTCTATCAAACCCATCAAACCCCAAACTCATTAACGATAGAATTGATGAACGAGGAATCAATAACCAATCTCTGTGGACACGATACAGTATAACCTATATCATCCAATAAAAGTAATACTTACTTTTTTCTTGCCGCTCTACCGCTGCAACAAAATGGTGTTGTTGCTGGGGATTGGTTTTTATTGTTTCACATTGTGATAGTTTTTTTTTTGGAGTTTTGTAAATAATGTATATGTTGTATAAAAATTGTACATGAATTTGTATATGATTATCATATTTGTGAATTTTACTTATTTTACATATTTGTGCATATATGTGTTTTTCTTTGTTTTCATGTGATGTTGTGAATTGTATTGTTTTCATAACGTTTGTTGTGTGGTTGTTAGGACACTTTCTTTAGGTTTGTGCGGTGTGACAATACCATGACAATAGAAGGTTACTAGTTTGCACAATAAAGGTGTCGAGCTTACGACGTAAAACAAGCATGTTTGGCTTGTGTTTGTTTGTGTGTGTGTGGTGACTTGTGTTTTAACAAGTTGAAATATCACATTTTCTAAATTTCAAAACTTCACTTTTCAACTTGTTAATTCATTTTCACCCACTTTGCATATTGTTATTTGTATTTGTTTTGTTTTGTCTAATTGTGTTTTTCGCAAGCTTGTCGTGTTTACCTTGAGGAGTTTTGTTTGTTGTAAATATTGTAAATTTTGTACATTTTGTTTTTCTAATTCTTTTCTTGTTGTTTGGACTCGAATTTTGATCCGGTAACTTGAGATTGCATTTTGTGATTTTTTGAGTTTGAGTGTTTCAACTCGCGGATGTATGGTAATGATAGTTTCAAAGTTGGTACATGCCTGGTACTCGTTTATCGCTTTCTATAGCATAACATGTTTAGAAAATTTATCATTTGTACAATTACCATTTTATTCATTCTTTTCATATATGCTAGAGGCCACATTCTTGTTTTAACTGGATTTCATTATGTTTAATCCTTTGTTTGTGTTGATTGTATGAAAGTATGGAAATGATCAAGAGATTTTGTTTGATTTTGAGCACAACTACCTTGGACAAATAGTCAATTCACCTTACGAGTGTGTGATCATTAGTACATCCGTTGAGCCTTTTTGTCGATGTCCAGGTTGTTTTTGCTAAATGCTTGTCTATGAGTGTTTAGTTCATCTTTTTGTATAGATGTTTATTATTTGTTTTCTTGAACCCTCAACTTTGTGTTGTTGTATGAATTTTTTCCTTGCCTTAGAAAGTAGGGAGTATTCACACATTGATGTTGGTTGAATTCAAGTTGGGGAGAGAATTGTTTATGTGCTTATGTTGTAATTTCTATGAGGTTGAGAAATAGAAAAAGAAAAAGGAAAGAAAAAAATAAGTGAAAAAGAAAGATTAGAAAAAGAAAGAAAAAAAAAGATGAAAAGGTTTTGAAAAAATAAAAACAAAAAGAGTATGAACAATATTGTGTTAATAAGTGATGTGTGTTGGTGTGAAATTTGGGATGAAGAAGAAGTTTGACTTAAATTCTATTGTTTGAAACTTTGTGAAAGTAATTGCTTCCTTATGTTTAGGCAAGTTTTTGTTGCGATTAGCTTTAGGACTTATCACTTATTTGTTAACCAAGCCACATTACAACCTTGAAAAGCCATTGTGATTCTTTTCTTCGTACTTTCAATATGAGTTTTTGGATGAATGCATAATTTAGTCTGTTGTTTAAAAGATTATGGATGAGTTTCAAAAGTCCCCCACCTTTGTGTGTTCTTCATCTATCGATAAATTTTTGTTAGGCGTGATTCATGAGTGAGCTTGTTTTGTTTTAGAATGTTTTGCATGATTTTTTTACTTAGGATTTGTTTCGTTTAAATTTCTTATGGTTTATTATACTGATATTCCAGGGTTTTTTATATAAATATTCATTCTCAAGGTCTATTTATAAATATAATAATTTATTTCAAATTATTTATATTTTTAAATAATAAATAATTGTTCTTCTTCATATATTTTCAATTAACTTTTTATTTTGAATAAATAACATAGCCCAATTGATAAAAAGATAAGCTTTGCAAATATAAGGTCATGAGTTCAAATCTTGCACATGACTCCATTCACTTACATACATACACCACAAAGGGAGGCCAATTTGATTCACATACCTTCGCACGTACAAAACTTTTTCCATTGTAAAAGTTTCACAATCCTTAGACTCTTTTCTAACATTATCTTTTAGCCTCTGTACATTAACATCCATCTCCACCATCATTAACCAAAGAGATTAAAATTCAAATTATTGCTGTGTGTTTTTTTTTTATGTTTTACTCTACAGGAAAAATTGAAAAAAAGTAGAAGAAGAACAAAGATCAGCCGCGAGATATCATTGCTCCACCATCCACGTCTCTGAACTCCGATTAAAGATTTGAAAAGTCAATTTTTCAATTTGTTATCTTTTTCCTAAGAAATGTGAATACTCCCTGTAGATGTATTTTTTTAAACTTATATCAAGTTAGTAGGTTTTTTGTTTGCTAAGTAATTGGGTCTTGTTTTGGGCTCCAATCATTTTTACTTATTCTTACAATATCGGCCCAACTTCTATTTTACACCCCAACTTTTAATATATTTTGGTATTAACCTCTAATTAATTTAGATTTCTTTACTAGATTTTTATTAGTAAAATATGTAAACATAAAAAAGCACAAAATTAATTTTTAGGTTAATAATTAATTAATTTAATTTTTGACTAAAAATTGATTTATTTTTAATCATGTTTGATTTTATTTTTCATATTAAAATTAAATCACAAAAAATACAAAAATATTTTTTCTTTCTAGTAATTAGGGTTTTTATTAATCTTAATTAATTTTTTTTTACTAATTTTAAAACTTTTTCTACTAACTTCAAAAATCTTTTACTAATATTATTTTCTGTTAATTGAGGAAGGAATGCGATTCAGATTCCACTCTGTTTTTTGAAGATGAAGCTACACCATCCTAATGAAAATGCGATAAAACTTGAGTAAAAGCTGAGGAGAAGAAAAGGTACCTTGAAGTAGGAGGGCAAAGGAACTATGAAAAGAAAGTGAGTTAAAAAATTGAAGCTTTAATGCTTTAAGATTATGAACATGCAATGATAATTACTCTATAAAGCATGTGCTCTCAGATACGAGGGAAAGAACTCAAAGAGACAAGGGAAACTCAGTCTACAAGATGGATAGAAGGATTTTCTACAATCTCTCTTCATCTTTATATAAGCAAAGGAATTCGAATGAATAATATCAAAAGCAAAAAATATGGAAAAATCCATGATCAGATTTTCTCCTGGGAATAAAACCACACTCGAGTGTACTTGAGTACACAAAAAGTTGCGTCAAGTCACCTTATACCTTTTCAGGTCACACATCAAAGAAAAATAGAGAAACATTTTAATGATGTGATTGCATTTAATGCTAACATCTGCATCATTCGTTGAAAAAACCAAAGTGACGCATGTCGTCCGACGCCTGGATGAACATCTTTTGAGGCTGAATACCATTATTGAAAGAATCCCCTGATATCAAATATGCTCGATGAGCTTGTGTTGTACCCCAAAATTTACCCTCCTTTTTTTGGCATCCCTGACTTATAATTTGATTGCATACACATACATGTAGTCGCATACATAGCATTCATCATAAGGAATATCAGATTCCAGGTATTCCGAATGGCACCCAAAAAAGGAGTTCATTTCTCAATAAAGTGGATTTCGGGTTTCGGCGCATTTTGAGCACTCCAGAAGGCTTATCTCTTACTCCCTGGAGTATTTTATGTTAATGCTCGACTGACACTCCCCCCTCATGTTTATCTACAACTTTCGTTTGAAAGTCAAGAACGGATTTTGTGAGGAAGGGTCTCAAAGGAGTCATTTTTTCCGGCATATCAAGTTGATTTTAGTGCTGAACCGTGTGTTTTGGCTCACCTAAAAGGCCTTATCTCTTAGCTGGAAGCTCGGAATTGAGCGGGACCGATTTCTAAAATTCTGTATCAAGGTCTTCTACAATTTCTATTTGCAACTCGAGAGCTAATTCCCCACCGATCGGTACCAGAATTTTAATATCTGAGTTTGATTTTTGAGCTGAACCGAGCAATTTTCATCTGATGCGCGAGGTTCGAAAAATCATATTTCACTCGATTTTCATCGAAACGGGACGGGACCGGTGCCAAAAGTTCACAAATCTTGTTAGCTTCAAATGTCCAAGAGATACGCAAGTGTAAATTTCGATCAGAAGATCCTCGTCTGAGGCATTTTCACCGCAGAGCGCGAACGAAATTCTGCACGTGTCAGTGGTCCAAAATTGAGGCTGAAACTTCAAAAATTTCTATTTCCTTGACCGAGCATCGGATCAAATTGAGGCTGAAACTACCAAACACACTCAAATTCTCTCAAATTCCAAAGCACAAAAACTCAAGAAAGTTCAAACTTCAACTTTCCCTCCAAGCAACCACCACAGGCCGCCACCGGACCACCGTGCACCACCTGCTTCTTTCACAGAGCGCGCTAAGCGCGACCTCCACGCTAAGCGCGACCTGCGAATTTTGGTTTTCTCCATCGCAGCATCTTCTATTTCAATCCATAGCATTCTCTCCTCCTTCTACACACATTTGACATGGAAGGAACGGTTTAATCTCGGTTTTCTCTTCAAGTTCAAGATTCAAGAGTTTCTTCTTCTTCTTCTCCAAATTCTCCATTGAATTTCAAGCTTTTCTTCAAGGATTCAAGTCTAATTCTGAAGTTTTCAACAATTCCTCATTGATTTGGTATTTTCTTTGAAGAGCACAAGGAATTCCTCTTCAATTTGACTCCAACTTCAAGTACCTAACTCCCTTCCCCTCGCGTAACTAACTCCCTTACCTAGATTCTCTCGATTTCACGGTTATAGGACCGTGATTTCTCCCCTTAGGTTTACTCGATGTTTTCCTTTCTCCCTCGCGAGATAAAAGACGTTCGATGGCGACTCGAATTGATAACCCAGTTATCATTTGTCGGAGGTTACGCCGGTGTTTTTCAGCTTGGGGGAAACTTTTATGTGCTGGCCAAAATAGTGAGATCCACTGCTTTGTGCCATCCAAAGACCCAATAGCATGATGCATGTTATCTAGCCTTTTCCGTCAGGACCATAGTATAAATACCTTCATAAAGGATTCTCAGATGCACAATATCTAATCTCTACTTTCACTACCATTTATCTTGAACCCTAACTTAACTTGAGAGTGGAGTGCTAACCATATTGGTACCCCCCATAGGTCCACCGTATCGGAGATAACAAACACTAGTTAACGACATTACATGAAGCCCAATACCTTTGGTTAATAAGAATTGTGATCACAAAATTTTATCCATGGTGCCACATCAATGTCGTGCATCAGAAGCTCCGCTCCAACATAATTTTCACAATCATCACCATTTATGGTTCCACAACTGAACAAATCGATTTTGCATATCAATAATGTAAAGATTATTTAAGAGCTTAACATTTCAAATCATATTTAGTGAAGGTTGTGCCTAAATTATATAAGATAAGTGATCAAACACTAGATGAAAATGTAATTCACTAGACAAACGAAAAGAAGAGATTAAGTTGCAATTGAAATTAGGGACAAACGAAACACTGTACATGAAAATTCCTTTGTGATTTTAATATTTGCCACTAAATTTTGAAAAAAAATGAGAATCATTTGGTACTTTAATTCCAATTGCTCGAATGCTATGATAATATTAATAGGGGTGCTAAGAATGATAAATAGGATATGTGACGCGCATGTCCATTTCCATTGCGTAGCTGAGGGTTTATATTTAATAGATTTAAGAGAAGTAAACGTAAAGAAAGTGTTCAGAGAGGAATATGATTATCTATTGTATTTATTGATGAATGATCATAGGTTAATATAGTATACAAGTATTAACAGAAAAGACTAAACTAAAGGAGCTAAACTAAAACAAAGAAAAACTTAGATAATTAATTGGAAGAAAATGTATTAATAACAAATTGTAACAAATTGTAAGATATTGTAGGCATAGTCGATAACGCTCCCCCTTAAGACGAGTTGTGTAAGGTTAAAAGTCCCATCTTGGTTGTCGCACCCCAAAATTTCCCCTCCGTTTCATCCCATCATTTTCAAAAAAAATGTATCTGTTGATTATGATTTCAGAGGAATTCTTACTGAGAATGTTTCATGAAAAAGTTGTAACCGATTCATTTTATATTCCAAAGGTTTCGAATGACTTCGAATTTTTCTCGCGCAAAAGGGTTGTTTGGAATTATGGGTCAGAAAAAGGATTATTTATTTTAGAACTTGAATTCAAAAATAATCATTTGAGAATTTAAATTTTAAAAGAAATTATTCCTTTTTCTTATTCGGTAAGTAGAAATGCCGTTTTCACTGTATAAAGTTGCTAGCCCAAGATAATTATTGGATGCTTCGAGAAAAATACACAAAAAGGAAGAGTACTGTGTTCTGTGGAATTTGGTTTTGTTTATGGCGGGGAAGCATTACGAAGAATTCGTTCACAACAAGAAGAGATTGGAATTATAATTCAAGTTTGAGCATGTTTTATATCAAGTTGATATTACAAAACATTCAGGTTTGGAATACAAATTTCGCAAGAGAAATCAGAATTATAGTTCGAATTTGAATACTTTTCTTATATCAAATTGATATGATAAAAATATTTAAGTTTTATAAGGAATACATTTTTTACAAGAGTAATTGGAATTTATTAATTTCGGAACTTTATCCATTATTACATAATATTCTAATTTTTGTTTTACAAGTACAAATGTATTAATTCTATCCTAACGCCGTAAGCTCCCGGCTTCCTTCGAATTTCTCTTCATCCGGGCATTCTTCTTCACTTCCACACAGTGCTGTCCGCTTGTCATCTGAAACAATGGAAAGAGATATAATTAATAGCAACCAAATAATTTTTATACGAAAACAAGAATTATGTTTTTGGCTCATCATTAGAGTTGTGTTAAGGAATCAGGTTTAAAGGTCAATTGTTTCAAAAGCCTCGGAACCGAAGTTCCTTCATCGGCCGTTACCGTCACCTCTATTGCAAATCACAACAACTTCCGTTGTTGGTTCACAAAAGAGGTGCATTTTGGAAATCATGGAGCATCATTTTTCCAAAGAAAAAGCCCAACAGTGTCAAAAAGAATTGATTCAGCCCAAAAGAAAAATATAATGAGTTATGCATCAACAGACAAAGATAGTTTTTTTTCACCCCATAATGTAATTACTTTTACCCAAAGACAGCAGCAGGCAGCATTCACAGAAAAAGAAAGATGCCAAATTCAATTTCAAAAACTGTAACAGAACTTATGCAGAAAAAAAGGAAGTTGAGTGTAGTAATAGGCAACACAGGACAGCAGAAGGGGATCCCAATACAAAGACCAAGGCAAAGTCTGTGTTCTTAATCATAAAAGGCATGGTATTTTAAAGTTCAAGTATAGTATCTGTTTGCAAAGATATACCAGAATGGGACTGTGAGCATGCTCTGTTCAGAAAAAGTGTAGCATCTGTCTGTGTAAAAAGTACTAAGCCAGCAAGAAAAAAAAAAAGAAGAGAAAATATAATCAAGAGATATATCAGTTCACAAGGAAACAAAAAAAGGATAGCAGTTCACAGGACAGAAGAAGAAGAGAGAGGATTTTCAAAAGACAAAAAACCTTTCAAAACCAAGGGCATCTGTTCTTATATAGAGGATGCAAAGAAAGAGGAAAAGGGATCCGTTCAGAAAAAACCCAAAAGCAAATCCAAAAACGGTTCAAATATACAGCATCTGTTCTTAGCCGAAATTCAAAAAAAAACCAGTAAGCAAGCATCTGTTCTTAAACCAGTCACAAACCTAAAACCTTTTCGAGAGGAACTACAGAGTTTTGACTTTCCCATTGCACAAGGGAATATGTAGGCACACGGTTCCGAAACCGTGCCAAACTCAAAATAATAACAAACAATTTCTTTTCCTTTTGGTATTCATAACTTAGCAATAAACACACACACAAACGCGTAGAATTAAATGGGTCCCATTGAGTACGATGAATGTAAGGGGTGCTAATACCTTCCCCTTACATAACCGACTCCCGATCCCACTTTTTGGTCACGTAGACCGCCTTATCCGCTTGTTTGGGGTTTTATCTATATTTTCCCGTTCTTTTTAGAACAAATAAAATTAGGTGGCGATTTCACTGTTTTCGAGAATTAAAAGATTTTTGAAAATCGAGTTGCTTCAGTTGGCCACTTCACTGGGGAGATTTTTTAAAGCGAGTTAACCCTAATTTAATTCTTCGCTTGTGTGTTTGTTTACTATTTATTGCTTATTATTTCGTTATACTATCCTGTGATATATTTTGATATTTGGGCGTTTTTGGTTATGATTCGTAGATAAGCCCAATACCCAGGCTTCTAGGAAACATAAGTTTAGAGTGGTTGAGTAGCTTAGGTCCATTGGACATCCGTGTTCCTTGGATCGACATGAAGACCACAACTTAGAGTTGGTCGTTTTAAGGGGATTGTTGCACCGTATGCTAGTGCGGGGCATCAATTTCTAGACAAATGGCCTACAACTCTAAGTATTAGGATGTCCAAAACTGAGACCATCCGCTCAAAGGATTTTGAGTATCCTTTTAAGAGCCGTTTCTTGGAGTATACTTTTGAAAATACCATTGTCTTGACAATAATATTTTTAAAAGGGGATCTGAGACTCCGAGAAACATTTAGCTAAAAACACTAGAACCAACCTTGTTTGGGGAATTGTTGGGTAGACGTCGAAACCATGTCCGACCGTCCTTTTAAACCCTTGTACGTCTAACTTTACATGTGGTTTTGCGCATGACATCAATATGTATCGCATCACATTACATTCTTACATGCATTGCCATTGCATTGCATTCACAAAAAGAATCATTTGCATTCAAAAATAGAAATAAAATCATGCATTTGCATTCATCAACATGCATGCATTTTCTCCTCCACTACAAAAAGCTCATGTCACCTTTTGTTCCTGGCCAGTTAGCTGATTTCCTGCACTCATGGCAAGTCTGATAGACCAATTGGAACATAATCAAGTTGTGATAAGAGAAGACCTAGAAGGTGTGAAAGACAAGGTGGATCAAATGCTGGAAGCCATGCTAGCTTCTTCGGAGGACAATGCCCAAGATGCTACTACAGATTCCACGTCAGGATTTACTGTTATGTATAATCCAATGTACGATTCTCCTCTGCATGTAGATGATCCTATTCAACCTCGATTGGTGCTCAATGCTCTATCCAATGTGATCCCTACGGTCCAAAGACAATCAACTATTCGAGAAGATTGTATCCCACATCCTCAGGCTGCTAAGAAGCCTAGGTTTGCCAACTACGTGCAAGATCCTCAAGGAACGAATTCAATGGTCAACACCAGTGCTCCTCAAGATGTTGAAGCCAGACGAATATGTCTTGATCTAAAGGAACAATTAAGGGTATTGAGTGGAAACGATACTGTTGGTCTGGATGCTGCTGACCTTTGCTTAGTGTCAGACGTCGTGATTCCACCAAAGTTTAAAATGCCAAACTTCGAGAAGTACAAAGGAGTTAGTTGTCCAGAGGCTCATTTGAAGATGTTTGTTCGCAAGATGTCTGCATATGCTCATGATGAAAAGCTTCTCATCCATTGTTTTCAAGACAGTCTTAGTGGGGCATCTCTGGATTGGTACACGCAATTGGAGAAAAAGGATATTCACAATTGGAAAGACTTATCTTCCTCATTCCTGAAACAATACGAGTTCAACCTTTCCATGGCTCCAACCCGTATCCAATTACAGAATCTTTCTCTGAATATTAACGAGTCATTCAAGGGGTATGCTCAAAGATGGAGAGAGTTGGCTGCCCGAGTTAAACCACCAATGCTTGATAGGGAGTTGGTTGACTTGTTTTTGAATACCTTACCTAATTCATACTTCGAAAGAATGATAGGTTGTACATCTTCAAGTTTCTCTGACTTGGTGATGGTGGGAGAACGCATCGAGAGCGGTCTCAAAAGTGGAAAAATCCAAGATGCCTCAAGTAGCCAAGCTGATGAGGAAGAGTTCTTCAGAGGTTCTCAAATGGAAGAGGAGGATTATGAAACCAATGCAATTTGGGAAGCTTCGCAAGCTCCACCTCCTATACCTTATGGTCAACCTCCGTATGTAGCGGCTGTTCAGTATCAGCACCCGATGCTTCTCGGTCCACAGTACCAGCAACCATGGGGCACTCCTCATGCAAAGAAACAAGGTCAAGGCCGTGGATATCAAAGTCAACATCAGAATCCGCGCAAACCTCGAAGTAATTTGGAAAGAAGGAATGCTCCTCTTGATCCAATTCCAGTGACCTACAGTCAACTCCTGCCACATCTGGTTCAAAGCTCATTGGTGGTTCCTAAATTTCTTAACCCACCAAAGGTATTCCCGCTTGGTTATGATCATAACGCGCGATGTGGATACCATGATGGAACAGTAGGCCACTCAACAGAGGATTGCAACGCCTACAAAGCCAAAGTTCAACAATTGATTGACCAGAAGTACTTAACTCTTCAGGGAGGAAACCTGTTTGTGAATGGAAACCCTGTACTCAAGTGAATGCCAAGACTACTGAAAGTCATTTGAATCAACAAGTCAGGACGGAGCCGAGTCTCCTCAGCAACGACAGTCTTGTATTTCTTTACTGCATTTTCATGTGTACCTTGTTTAATTGTTTAAACTTTGTTTGCATGTAGAAACTTGTTTGTTTTTATTTTAATGCAATGAATATGTTTGTCTTGAAGTAATCCATTTGTTATCACTCAATCCATTCGTCATCACTCTTTAATTGATTTGCGAGCATTTTGATACCAACGCTACCGAATCTTTCGCCTAGGCAAAGATTTGGAGGGAGGATGACGATAATTGAAAAATGTCAGGTCTCTAGTCATCTGCTTTTGAGTAGAACCCTGCTAATGATGTACAGGCCTTGTTTCAAATCCCTAAACACCGGAGTTATAAGGGAGATAAACCCTCGTTAACCCCTTTGAGCCTTGAAGTAGGAGTTTCTTTTCTGTTCAGAAAAACCCTCATCATTTTTACCCTAGGGGCGGGTAGTGTTCAGTTAATTTGATCGGGCGTTCAGAACTCATCAAGAGAGTGTGCATCAAAGGATACAACAATGGCTATCCTTCAAAAAGTTGAGAAAGGTCAAAACCACAGTAGTCGACCCCCATCTATCAATGATGTGCATCAAAGGAGAATGATACCACATGGGTGTCTCTCGCACATCAGAAAGGTCAACAGATGACGACGCCATAACAGTTATCCTCCATCGACCTCAGGACTCAGACAGTCACCATCACTTCTAACGAATCAAAGGTTGTGTATAGATCCACGACTTGTTAAAAAAATGAAATGAAATAAATAGAAAAAGACAAAGAGCCCGCTAAGTCGGAACTTAGTAATAAGTCGCTTAGGCAAAAGTCAGGTAAGATCCCGAAATGCAAAGGATTCTCAACAAAGAACAAGTTGTGTGGTCAAATACCAAAAGACAAAATGTGAGTGTTTGTTGTGTCCAAGAAACCCTGTATTGGTTCCTCAACCATCATAACGCCTCTCAAGAGATGAGTGCTCGTATCACATCAGATAGTTGAACTCAGGATTGAAGGACATCACGGAGAATGGGCGGGCACCAAATATTTTGAGCCTAAAAATCCTTTTTCTAAAAAACTCGTGAACCAGACCACGTTACAACCCTCAAAAGTCCTAATTGAAGCATGGGTTAATTCAAAAGCATCCAACGAAGCGATCACGTTTACCTGACTCCTACAGTGTGTGCTAAGTATTTGTGTTGGTATCATATGCTCGTCTTATCTTTCAAAAAAGAAAATTTTCAGTGTTGCACTCCAAAAAGTGTTTCACTCACAAAAAATCATAATTTTTTTTTCATACAAAACTTCAAGACGCATAAATCTTGCATTATAATTGTCACAACAAACATTCTTCTACATGTAAAACATTTGTTTGACATTGGAGAAGTCCTCATAATGAACATCAGTGAAGAGTTTAACTTTTTCCAAAGAAGAAAGACTTGATCATCTCTTTGTGGCAAGGGGCAGGACGTCTAAGGACTCCTTCGAGCATATCACAAGTTGTCTTCTCAAGAATGTGGGGGCAATCAAATCGAAACTCGGCTCCTCGAATTTCCGCCAATCTAGGGGCAGGTCCTTAAAAGCAATCAGCAGGTGATTTGGTCTTTCTCAAAGAGCGCTTAACTGGATAACCGCCGTTTCATGATTCAATCAATCTGAGACATTTACTTCGAGATGTTGAAGCCTTTAGAAAGTTCTCGTTCCATCAAGTTAGTTGCTCATATGCTGTTGGTCTGAAGCAATTACTTCGACATAGGAGTCTCTCTAGAGCTCATCCTGGGGAAAGTCTTCCCTATGTTTGCATAGCCAATTATCCAAATGCAGTCAATTTGAAGGAGTCACCTTGAGGCGTTGAAGTACTTCCAAGGAGCACATTGGTTCATGCTATTTCTATAGTACAATGAAGTCCGTCCTTCATGATTCAGTCAATCTGGGGCAGTCACATCGAGATACGGTAATATCTCTCAAAGGATTTGTTAATCAGGGGCATCCTGCATTGGAACACAAATTTTGGGGCAAGCCATCCCAGTATCAGATTACTATAAGCCGTTCTGGCATCCTCTCAAAGCAAATCTCTTTAGATAATCAACAGGCTGGGGCAATGATTGCTATATACGGACAATTTCGTTCTGTGTCTTCAAGCTGCTCGGAAATTCTTCTCTCAAGTGTTAACAGCTGTTGCGCTCAATTTGAGTGGCAGGGAATCATGCTAACAACTTCCTTTTGACGGGAAAATTGTTTCAAGAATCTTTCTTGGTCTTAACCAATTAAACAGTCAAAGCATCTTCATGCATTGTCAATCATGCATCTCATCCCGTGCCATTAAAATCTGACCTTGTTTGGTACGTTTAACCGCCCGTCTGTAGTCATTTATTTCACCGCCTCGGTTGACCAGATCACTTCACCGCCTCCGTCGGTGGTTAGTAATCCGGTGATTAGTATGTTTTCACCGCCTGCCTGTTGATTAAAATCATTTCACCGCTCCTGTTGATTAAAATGTTTTCACCAGTTTCCGTCTGGTTGATTAAAATGTTTTCACCAGTTTCCGTCTGGTTGATTAAAATCATTTCACCAGTTTCCATCTAATGGTTAATCATTTCACCAGTTTCCGTCTGGTTGATTTAAATGTTCTCACCAGTTTCCGTCTGGTGGTTAATCATCTCACCAGTTTCCGTCTGGTGGTTAATCATTTCACCGCCTGTGGTTAATCATTTCACCGCCTGCCTCGATGGTTAATCATTTCACCGCCTGCCTGGTTTAATCGAAAATCGCTTGTCGACGATTTTTTCAAGGTCAAATTTTATTTGGCACACATCTAATAATACATGCATGCATTCATAAATCATTACATAAGTCATCGTCATGCATTAATCATGTCGCCTTACTCATGTCATATCATAGCATATTCATGCATAAACCTCCGCAAGACTCGGGGTCTGTTCAGAATAAGGTCGAATGCGGGTGTCAAAGACCGTGTCTCAAATGACAATTCTATTTCTCTCCCCGCGTGAACGCTGGTGATGTATAATCGACAAGAGTGTCAATTCTCCGAAGTCTCTTCCCCAGAAGCGATCGATCATCCCAAAGTGAACTCTTATGACAACAAGATCGTTCAATTGGATTCCCCAGTGAACTCTTATGACAACAAGATCGTTCAATTGGATTCCCCAGTGATGTCTTCCTTCTCTCAACAGTATCAGGAAATCATGTACCATTTGCATAAAAATAAACATATCATGCATATCATACTCATGCATTAACTTCGGCTATTTGTTTTGCAGGTGTTTCAACTGAAACCGTAAATATCCTCGTAAGGATCAAAATTGAAGGATTAGTTCTCAGACGACAAAATTATCCTCTTTTCTACAAGCACAAGTGATATACTTGTATGGATCTTAACAAATGATTTGGTGTCTCTAGTCGAGATTTCTTCCCAATAAATGCTTCTCTTTCTTCATTTAACTCGATGTCAAGAAATTATCAACCGGAATCCTCAATAATTTTCCACACGGTTTTCTTACGAAGTTTCCCCAACGAAGCTTATTTCTCTCCCCAAGTGAATCTCCTTCAGAAAGGATTATTACAGCATTATTCTTGGTATTTTCAAGACTTCTTTCAGACAAGAATCTCCCCAACAATTTCTGGCAATAATTCCTTTGTTCTCCGAAATGTCTCGAGAATTACATCGAACTTCTGGTGTGTTTATTTCCCCAGTAAGTCATCAACTACTCAACAAATAAATATCCACCCGGTGGGATGTTTATTCTATCTCAGGAGATTTCTCCAACTCAGACGTTGATCCACATATCCACTTGCTACAACGCATTGTCCATACAATGTCAGCAAATTGAAGCTTATTACCTTAGAAGTTTTTCAGTCGCAGGTGCTGAATCTGATTCTTCTATCAACGGTAAAGCTATCTGCATACAAATTGAAGATCTTGTCAACTCAGAAGTTGTTCAACATGTCTGTACATGTTCAGTAAGATCTCTCATCGGTAAACGCTTAAACAAGATTTACCGACTTCATAAACATCTATATCACGCCGGTGTGCTGGATATTGTTTTGTTTATCCCCAGAGAATTGTACTCTCGGGTGCGCTACTAATTTTGTTCTGCGGGTAACTCAGAGGTTACACGGTCAAAGACATTCAGCATGCCTTGGCTCCTCACACTTTCGTGCACCAACAATTCCGATATTGTTCTAGCCATATATTCAGGGAACTCTTTGTTAAGTTCTCAATCTTGTCAATCAGGGAACTCTTTGTTAAGTTCTCAATCTTGTCAATCAGGGAACTCTTTGTTAAGTTCTCAATCTTGTCAATCAGAGAACTCTTTGTTAAGTTCTCAGTCATGTCAATTTTTCAATTTTGTTTAAGGTCTCCAGTATTCCTTAGATCAGGGAACTCTTTGTTAAGTTCCCAACCATGTCAATTTTTCAATTTTGTCTAAGGTCTCCAGGTATTCCTTAATTATCAGAGAACTCTTTGTTAAGTCCTCAATCTTGTCAATCAGAGAACTCTTTGTTAAGTTCTCAATCATGTAATTTCAAATTTTGTTTAAGGTCTCCAGGTATTCCTTAGTTCAGAGAACTCTTTGTTAAGTTCTCAATCATGTCATTTCAAATTTTGTTTAAGGTCCTGTGTATTCTTAGTTCGTAGAACTTTTGTTAAGTTCTCAATCATGTCATTTCAAATTTTGTTTAAGGTCTCCAGGTATTCCTTAGTTCAGAGAACTCTTTGTTAAGTTCTCAATCATGTCATTTCAAATTTTGTTTAAGGTCTCCAGGTATTCCTTAGTTCAGAGAAATCTTTGTTAAGTTCTCAATCGTGTCGTTTTTTAATTTTGTTTAAGGTCTCCAGGTATTCCTTAATTATCAGGGAACTCTTTGTTAAGTTCCCAATCATGTCAATTTTTCAATATATTGTTTTTCTTTTCGCTTGAGAAGTTCGTTTCTCTTCTCATAGCATTTTCATTAAAATTGTTGTCAAAGTCATTTCGGTTACACGGTTATCCCCAGTGTCGTTAAAATCTCCTAATAATTGGGCACTGTTGTGTTAAAGCATTCCGATGGTGTTTAGCAAGTTTTCTCTTTTAACGTTTTTCCTTGGCTCCGTAGTCAAGATATGTTATCTGTTTGTGGCATTGGTTTCCCGCGTAGGGCAAATTTTCGGGATTCTCTAGTATTCAATCCTCTTCCACCTTGAACGTTCGAAAGTTGTCGATCTTTCTCACTTATCAGGTCTAAGATGATTGAATAGGGGCAACTGTCGCACCCCAAAATTCCCCCTCCGTTTCATCCCATCATTTTCAAAAAATGTATCTGTTGATTATGATTTCGAGGAATTTACGAGAATGTTTCATGGAAAAGTTGTAACCGATTCATTTTATATTCCGTAGGTTTCAATGACTTCAATTTTTCTCGTAAAAGGGTTGTTTGAATTATGGGTCGGAAAAAGGATTATTTATTTTAGAACTTGAATTCAAAAATAATCATTTGAGAATTTAAATTTTAAAAGAAATTATTCCTTTTTCTTATTCGGTAAGTAGAAATGCCGTTTTCACTGTGTAAAGTTGCTAGCCCAAGATAATTATTGGATGCTTCGAGAAAAAACAAAAAGGAAGAGTATCGTGTTCGTGGAATTTGGTTTTGTTTATATGGGAAGCATTACGAAGAATTCGTTCACAATAAGAAGAGATTGGAATTATAATTCAAGTTTGAGCATGTTTTATATCAAGTTGATATTACAAAACATTCAGGTTTGGAATACAAATTTCGCAAGAGAAATCGGAATTATAGTTCGAATTTGAATACTTTTCTTATATCAAATTGATATGATAAAAATATTTAAGTTTTATAAGGAATACATTTTTTACAAGAGTAATTGGAATTTATTAATTTCGGAACTTTATCCGTTATTACATAATATTCTAATTTTTGTTTTACAAGTACAAATGTATTAATTCTATCCTAACGCCGTAAGCTCCTGGCTTCCTTCGAATTTCTCTTCATCCGAGCATTCTTCTTCACTTCCACACAGTGCTGTCCGCTTGTCATCTGAAACAATGGAAAGAGATATAATTAATAGCAACCAAATAATTTTTATACGAAAACAAGAATCATGTTTTTGGCTAATCATTAGAGTTGTGTTAAGGAATCATGTTTAAAGGTCAATTGTTTCAAAAGCCTTGGAACCGAAGTTCCTTCATCGGCCGTTACCGTCATCTCTATTGCAAATCACAACAACTTCCGTTGTTGGTTCACAAAAGAGGTGCATTTTGGAAATCATGGAGCATCATTTTTCCAAAGAAAAAGCCCAACAGTGTCAAAAAGAATTGATTCAGCCCAAAAGAAAAATATAATGAGTTATGCATCAGCAGACAAAGATAGTTTTTTTTCACCCCATAATGTAATTACTTTTACCCAAAGACAGCAGCAGGCAGCATTCACAGAAAAAGAAAGATGCCAAATTCAATTTCAAAAACTGTAACAGAACTTATGCAGAAAAAAAGGAAGTTGAGTGTAGTAATAGGCAACACAGGACAGCAGAAGGGGATCCCAATACAAAGACCAAGGCAAAGTCTGTTCTTAATCATAAAAGGCATGGTATTTTAAAGTTCAAGTATAGTATCTGTTTGCAAAGATATACCAGAATGGGACTGTGAGCATGCTCTGTTCAGAAAAAGTGTAGCATCTGTCTGTGTAAAAAGTACTAAGCCAGCAAGAAAAAAAAATAGAGAAGAGAAAATATAATCAAGAGATATATCAGTTCACAAGGCAACAAAAAAAGGATAGCAGTTCACAGGACAGAAGAAGAAGAGAGAGGATTTTCAAAAGACAAAAAACCTTTCAAAACCAAGGGCATCTGTTCTTATATAGAGGATGCAAAGAAAGAGGAAAAGGGATCCGTTCAGAAAAAACCCAAAAGCAAATCCAAAAACGGTTCAAATATACAGCATCTGTTCTTAGCCGAAATTCAAAAAAAAACCAGTAAGCAAGCATCTGTTCTTAAACCAGTCACAAACCTAAAACCTTTTCGAGAGGAACTACAGAGTTTTGACTTTCCCATTGCACAAGGGAATATGTAGGCACACGGTTCCGAAACCGTGCCAAACTCAAAATAATAACAAACAATTTCTTTTCCTTTTGGTATTCATAACTTAGCAATAAACACACACACAAACGCGTAGAATTAAATGGGTCCCATTGAGTACGATGAATGTAAGGGGTGCTAATACCTTCCCCTTACATAACCGACTCCCGATCCCACTTTTTGGTCACGTAGACCGCCTTATCCGCTTGTTTGGGGTTTTATCTATATTTTCCCGTTCTTTTTAGAACAAATAAAATTAGGTGGCGATTTCACTGTTTTCGAGAATTAAAAGATTTTTGAAAATCGAGTTGCTTCATTGGTCTTCAAGTGTGAAATTGATATTTGCCTATGCGTTTAGTGAGAAAGTCTACGATTTGCTGATTTAACTTTCATAGTTGTAATTAGTCCTGATGAATTTTTTTATAGATAACATGACAATCGATTTCTATGTTCTCAGTACGCTCATGATACACTAGATTAGACGCAATATGTAGGGAAGATTGGTTGTCGCAAAACAACGGTGTAGGTGTAGATGGGGAGATAATTTCACTCATTAAATATGAGAGCCAAATAATTTCACATGTGGTATTGGCCATTGCTCAGTATTCTACTTTAACGGATGAACATGATACCACAAACTGTTTCTTTGTCTTCCATGAGACTATACTAGGTCCCAAAAAATACAATAACCAAAGGTAGAACGACTAGTAGTGGGATAACTCGCCCAATTTGAATCACAATAAGCTTTGAGTGATAAATCTGAATTTGAAGGAAAAAAGAGACCTTGTCCAGATGTTGTCTTTAGATAACAAATAAGATGGATAAATGCATTCATGTGTGGTTGACGAGGTTCTTGCATGAATTGACTTAAAATGTTGACTGGATATGCAATGTCAGGGCGCGTCACTGTGAGGTTGATTAGGTGACCAATAAGACGCTGATAAGATGAAGGATCAGACAACACACTTCCTTCTAATGGTGTTAATTTTAGGATTATTTCCACAGGAAAGTCTACCGATAATGTCAAGATAATATTGTCTTTGAGTAAGAAAAAGGCCTTATTTGGATCTTAAAACTTCAATACCCAAAAAGAACTTTAATCTTCCCAAATCTTTAATTCTGAAATGTTTATGTAGTAAAATCTTAACCAATATAATAAGTTTAGGGTATGAACCTATAAGTACAATGTCATCAACATATAGAAGAAGAAATACAGAGTCAGATTAACGATGTAGACAAAAGAGAGACGAGTCTACTATACTATGTTTAAAACTTAAATTAATAAGAACCTTGGAGAATTCTGAATACCAATTTCATGATGCTTGTTTAAAGCTATATAAGGACTTTTTTAGCTTGCAAACTAGTTGCTCCACCTTGCGGTGAAATCCTGGAGGTAATTGCATAAAAACATCCTTATGCAAATCATTGTGTATAAAAGCGTTATTCACATCCAACTGGTGAAGGGGACAATTTTTGGTAGTATCAATAGAGAGGAAAACTCTAACTATGACAAGTTTAGCTACAAGAGAAAATGTATCAAATTAGTCAACCCCTTCAATTTGGGTGTATCCCATAGCAATTAAACATGCCTTATATCGTTTGATGATACCGTTAGAATTGCGTTTAATTTTGAAAACCCATAGGCAACCAATTGGGTTCTTTCCGTTAGGTACAGGAACTAAGGATCAAGTATTGTTTTCACAATGCATCAATCATAGATTGCATTGCCTTGCATCATTCTGAAAAATTAATAGGTTCAGAGTATGACTGTGGCTCAGTTTCAATATCTATTGAAGAAAGAAAAGAACAATGTAAAGAAGAAAAACAATGATAAGATAAGGAGTTATAAAGAGGATAAAGAATACCAGAATCATTCGTAAAAGATGAGGACTTTGATGAGGTGAAGGAGCACACATAATCATCAAGGTGGCATGGGAATTTTATAATGCGTGATGAACGGCGAGAAAGATTTAGCAAAGGTTGCTGATTAAATAAATGTACTTCAAGGTGGTCGGGTTCCAAGGTTATTTGTGTAGGTGAAGCATGGTTTAAAGGTGTAGAGGACGTAACTGAAATGTCTATTTGTGTAGGTGGAACATGGTTTAAAGGTGAAGGGATCACAACTGAAATTTTTGTGGGGGTGGATTCGTTAGTGGGTAAATCTTCTTCTGTGAAAAATTCACTTTTGTGTTGCATTAGAAATATCCACGTACTTCGAGAAAAATCATCAACCATAGTAAGAAAAAATTTAGCACTAGAAGAGTGATTTTTAGTATTAGGTCCCCAAATATCAAAATGAATTAATTCAAAACATCAAACTGTAGAGATGCAACTTAATGGAAGTTTCAAACGAGACTGTTTTGCCAAAGGGCACACAGTGCAAGTACCACTACTATGGAAAAGGAACATAACAATGGTTGGAAAAGATATTTAATCACGTGAGTCCAAGCGTTGTTATGTAGAGTGTTTTTATAAATGTGTTACTTACAATCGCGGTCCTTGAGCCGTTGTAGTATACTGGAAAGTCCATGTGATATCACAAAAGTTAGTTAAATTAACTGTTGTTGTATGTATTTTGATATAATAAAATAAAAATAGCATTAGAACAATAATAGCAATAAGAACAACAAGAACAACAACAAGAACATCAACAAAAACAACAACAAGAACAACAAGGTGGCATGGGCGTTTTATGATGCGTTATGAACGGAGAGAAATATTTGGCAAATGCTCCTGATTAAGTAAATGTTCTTCAAGGTGGTTGGGTTCCAAGGAAATTTGTGTAGGTGAAACATGGTTTGAAGGTGTAGGGCACGTAACTGAAATGTCTATTTGTGTAGGTGGAACATGGTCTGAAGGTCGATGGGACGCAACTGAAATGTTTGTAGGGGGTGAACTCATTAGTGGTCAATTTTTCTTCTGTGAAAGGATAAGTTATCCACCGTACTTTATCCACTAGATTCATTAGAGTAATGTTCTAATTTTATGTTTATTGTATTTTATTAAAATACATACAACAATAGATAAGTTAACAATACTATATTATTTTATTTTATTAAAAGACTCTCTTTGGACTATGGTTACCATCCCCTTGCATCTTGGAGAACCTTAAGTCTTTTAATGTTCAAGTTGATTATTAATGTCTTCAAAATAAAATGGTAAGCGAGTAAAGGGAAGATAGTAATAAAATAAAGTGTTCAAGTGAGCAAAGGGAAAATTGTATGAAAGTAAAATTCTCAAGTGAACATAGGGAAAATAACATGAAAGTAAACTGCCCAAGTGAGAAAAGGGAAAATGATATAAAGTAAAGTGCAAAAAGATAAATGACAAGAATGATAAAAATGCTAAAATTAAATGAGATAAAGTAAATTGCAAAAATTTTAAATGAAGGAAAAGTAAAGGTGAAGAAAATTAAATGTTAGAACAAATTAATAGTTAGTGTTGGTAGTTAGTTAGCTAGAAAGTGATATCGAATAGATGAAAATTTAAATTATTACCATAACGTCTGATCATATGCTATCTTTGCTAGCACTTGGAACTTTTTTCCAATCATCTACCAATATACTGACTTTGCTACATCCAAGGAAAATAGTATAACTCTTTAAAATAGGGTAATGTTCATAATCAACTATTATGTACAATGAATCAAACGCGATTAGAATTTTGTAACCTGAGTTACAAACTTTTGTGAATTAGGGCATCATTGTGACACCTCTTTGTGATATTTTTGTTTGAGTATCATTTGTTCAATATCACTTTCTAGCTAGCTTCTAATATAAACTTATTGGTTTAAATATTGTGGTTGTTGTTGTTGTTGCTATTGTTGTTGTTGTTGTTACTAAAGGTTCGCATCCGCGACAAACATGACTAAAAAAACCTTTCTTTTTATACATAATATTTTGCATTCATTCATTTTACCTTGGAAATAAGACGTGAATAAAAACCTACACCCATTAGATAGAAAGTAGAAATGGATACCGTAGAGTACTACGGGCATGTGGGGTGCTAACACCTTCCCCTCGCGTAACTGACTCCCTTCCCCGATCTCTTGGTTTAAAGACCATGATTTCTTCCTCTCAAGTTTACTCGATGTTTTCCTTTCCTCCCGCGGGATAAAAAACATTCGATGGCGACTTCATTGATATTATATTTGATGATCTTCACCAGTAGTTTCATAGTTGTATGTCTTTTTAATATTAATAAAATAAGGGGACAACAATAATATTAATAAAATAAGCCTAGTTAACTTAACCATTGTTGTATGTCTTTTTATTATTGTTGTTGTTGTTGTTGTTATTTATATTATTGTTGTTGTTGTATCAATTTTTTATTGTTGTTGTTGTTGCTATTGTTTTTGTTGTTGTTGTTGATTTTGTTGTTGTTGTTATTTTTGTTGTTATGCTTGTTGTTATTGTAAATGTGTTACTTACAATCACGTTCTTGGAACTATAGTAGTTGTGATGACTGGTTTTTTTATCAGTTATTTTAAAACAATGAAGTTGCCACCTAATTTTATTTGTTCATAAAGAACGGGGAAATATAGATAAAACCCTCGAATGACGGATAAGGCGGTCTACGAGACCATAAGATATGGATTCGGGAGTCGCTTATGCAAGGGAAAGGTATTGGCACCCCTTGCATCCATCGTACTCGATGGGACCCGTTCAGTTCGTGCGTGTCTAAGTGTGTTTATTAAATGCTTTATAAGAATAGAAGAAGAAAGGTCTTTATTTATGGGTTTTTAACTCGCCAAAGACATCGCATCCTGTGCCTACGTACTCCCTCGTGCAATGGGAAAGTCAGAGTTCCGTAGTTCCTCTTAAAAATGTCTTGGTTGGTTGTGTTGATTTTATAAGAAAAATAGTGCTTTAGATCTTTCAAATGCTTGAACTTTAACTTGTATATTCGTATGAGAGGCTAAGTCTTTGTATGTTCGTGTTTGAAATGGCTAATGCACACTCTTTGTAAGAAAAGAGTTTGATGATCGCATATGAGCGAAAAAAGAGTTGAGTGAGTTGAGTTGATTTTAAGTGGGTGAAAAGTACCGAAACATTAGGCTAACATCTAATGATTCAAATACTAGAAATTGAACGAGTGAGTTCATCCAATCGTCTATCATCTCAGAAAACTTTATTATGAAATTGGTGAAGTGAAACGGGGTTCACGTTATTAGGTATTTCGAGTGAAATAAAATATTTAACTTAATGGGCTGTCATTCAATAACCTAAA
The DNA here is from genome assembly GCA_021764765.1 of Vicia sativa. NCBI lineage: Eukaryota > Viridiplantae > Streptophyta > Magnoliopsida > Fabales > Fabaceae > Vicia > Vicia sativa. The sequence goes on along the minus strand of CM038792.1, from coordinate 297,671,908 downwards.
TATTCTAAATTCAATTAAACTGTCGGGCTATCATCCAACAACTTAAACGAATGTCACTCTGTTATTTTTTTTGACATGGATAGAAGTTTTAGCTTATTGGGCTATCATCCAACAATCTAAAGACTTCAAGTTTGTTTAAACCGTTAAGCTATCATCTAACAACTTAAACAAACCTTATCCAAGTTTTTTTTAATGAAAATCATTTTTTGAAAACAAATTCAATTAAATTAATGTGATTTTGAAAGTGTTTTATAATGCTTTGGTGTATGGAAAGAGAAGTTGAACCGGGTTATGATTAATCAAGTATATGGACTTAATTAATCTCGTGAAGATAGGTGCTCCTATCTTTAACCATGAAACCCTTGTGCATGGATAATTGGTCTATGGACCAATATTATTCGGATTATGGTTAATCGGTGCAAACTAGGGCTTCGATTAACCTTGTGAGAATGACCATGCCCATTCTCAACTTTGATACCCCTGAGGAATTTGGCATATGAGCCAAGAGGATATAAGAATTCGATTAAAGCAGTAATGAAGTAGGAAAGCAAGCGAGCCCATACAAGGTGGCTATATGTATGCTCCTAGAAAGTGGGACTAGCGTGGCGCTAGTATTCTAACCGACCGATTGGAACAATCAATTGGATAGTTGTCGTTGTAGAAAAGCCCAGGACCAAACTATGAATGTGTGCGAGTGTGCACTTGTATGTATACCTGTTCATTGATGAAGAGCCCAAGAGGAGGCTATGTGTTCTAGTATGATGACAAACGCGTAATTAAGCAATAATGAAAACACACAAGAAAATAAAATCCTAAACTATTACAAACCATGCAAGGATGGGGGTAGAAGCTTATGAATGGGGATACATCAAATTAAAAAAATGCGGTTAAAAGCCTAAATAAACAAACAATACAACCCAAACGAATCGAATTAAATAGAAATAACTAAATAAATTAAAACTTTTGTCGCATGGTGAGGATAATCACATCGTATGGACTCGGGATTTTAGGTAGGAATGTAAACAACCGACTAAGCTCAACGTATCAGATGAAAGTCGGATAGAAATTCCTACATCACACGAGATACAAACAAAACCAACAATGCAGAGAAGCTTACAAAGCTCAAGTATTGATTATTGACCATTGCAATTTATTAGATTAATTAGAATAGATTTAAGTAGAAATCAATTCTAGGAGACAAACAACATTTTGTGTTCACATGCATTCGAAAATTAAACTGAATTCAAATTTTGAAATCGTAACACAAAGGTCATTTCAATATAACTTATTTGTTTACAGATGAATTGAATAAAACATAAGAACAAAAGTAGTATGTATAATTATATATTACAATACTAAATATAACAATAAAAATGATAAATATTTTATATACACATTACTAAATATTAAATAGAAATAGTAATTCAACATTTAAATGCTATGAACAAGTGTGAATGTGTTAATTGAATGTGAATGCTTTGAACAATCCTTGAATGTCTTCACAATAACAAACTTGCAAGTAGCATAAGTGGGATAAAAATAAATAAAATGGAATTTGCAACAAGTTCGGAAATGGTTAGTGAGCAAGGTATAAAACCGAAATGAAATAGAATGAAACATGCATGATGTACATGAGCAAATGGAGAATTAAACATCTATTATTTAAGCTATTATTCAATTCAAGTTTGAAACATGGAGAATTGGCACTTAAGCAAACTAAGATTAAATCAAACTAATCTGGGCGGCCATTATATGATCTTAACAATGCTTCCTAAGATTCAATTGATTGAACAAAAATCGGGCAGCCACATACCAACCAATTTAAATCAAGATAAAATGATTTTTCTCGCTCAAATTAACACAAAGGAAACAATAAATTTCCCATGATAGCTTCTCGGTTAAATCTTACGCAAATAAATGTGACATTGACATTAAATCATCATCGAAACTACAAAAACTACCTTGCAATCAATCATCACAACTCCAATTGAACATAAGCGAGAATAACACAATAAATATCACAACAATTTCTCAGTTAGATTTACACGGGAATAAATATGGCATCATCACTATACCTTCATTGAAACTAATAAACCTTGACTATTATCAATTAAACTTCGCATTCGAAATTGAATTGTATCCAAATCCCTTTTAAATAAAAGGAACATTTGCAACTATCGAAAACCAACAACTATCCTCATAGTTTCTCGGTTCATTTCTATGCAAATAAACACATAAACAACATCACCTTCATTGAAACTAACATCAATTATCACACACAATCAAGATCAAAACAAAAAAACACTAACATTATTATCTTATTCCAACACAGTTACACAGAATTTAACATGGATTCGACACATGCCACGGATTTGAAACTCGAACAGGATTAGCACCTTCAAGGACGACAATACGCATTCTCGAATTAAAATGAAACAGTATATCCTTCAACTTAACAGGACAACACAATTGAACCGTCACTTTCACATATTCACACACATTATTTACATACTAGTTATTTCCTTTATCAGAAATTATCAGAACTAACAGCAAATCAATCTAACAGAACATTAAACAACTTTCACAAGATTCTTGATAATCAATATAGTTGAAACAATAGTAATTTACCGAAACGTCGAGATGTATCCGAGCAATTGAAGTTGCTGCTTGTCGTCAGACTGAAACATATGAAGTTGTTCCGGACAGTTTTGAGGTTCTTTCCGTTGTTCTTAATGACTTTGGGGTTCTTCCCCTCCATGACGGAAACACATGAATTGGTAGTACCTAGGTCACTGCCAGTAGGTGTTGAACTGAAAGGTCGAGACAAATTTTCCCATTTCTGAGTTGCATAAGATGATGCCTTGCTGCTGCCTGTCAACAAACGAAATACAGAGACAGAGGAAGAAGAAAGGTTGCGGTGTTTGAGAGAAAAGGTAATGAGGAAAGCGAGGTGAACGACGATTGGGGTGAGGCCGTGGAAGGGATGGTGGTGAGAAGAAGGTGGGTCGAGGTGGTTTTACGGTTTTAAGGGGATTGAAGACGGAGGTTGAGATAGGCAGTGAATAGAAGGTATGCAGTTGGGAGATATGTTGAAGAGTGGTTTCGGAGAGATGAAAGGAGTATGTTTGAGGATGATGCTGGAAGATGGTTGTTATGAGTGAAGGATGGTTAGAGAGCGAGTAACAGAAGGTGATAGTGTGGGGTATGTGAAGGAGGGTGAAAAAGATGAGGTCTGGTGAGTATGGCAGAGGTGTGAAGGAGAATGGTTATGGTGAGTGGAGGTTAACGACGGTTGGAGGCGGAGGTGTTGGTGGAACAAGAGACAAAGGAGTATTACGTTGAGAGTATGGCGAGATGAGTATGATGATGGAGGGTGAGGCCGGCGGTTGTTGTTTTGTGGTTCGGCCGAGATTGGAGGTTGATGAGAAAAACAAGAGTGACAGAGGGTTGTGGATAATGATGGTAGGAGGAGGTTGAAAGGTGATGATAATGGATGAAGATGATTGGTTATTGTATGAAGATAAAGAGGAAAAGTTATGTTTTATCAGATAGATCTGCCTCTTTTCTCCTTGCCCCCCCCCCGCGTGAACAGTAGTGAAAACCTCAATATATATAACATAAATGTGATAATATCAAAACTACCCCTAATGAATAAATGGGCCACAAAAATGGGACGGATAAAAAATGACAAACCCAAAAGTATTTTTGTTTGAATTTTCTGAAATAAATATTGGACACCTAAAATTTTCAAAACCGATATAAATTTGAACACTAAATTATCCGAAAAAATAAAATGAGTAAATTAAAATAAACTACGTGTCTCAAAGATTAAAGAAAAATTATCAAAATGTTTTCAATCGAAATGAAATGATAATAAAGAATACCCGGTTGCAAAACACTTACGGTTAAGAACAAATCTTCACAATGTATCGAAAAATTAGAGAGAGCACATTTTCATGATCTACGCGACACGTAGGTTCATAAAGCAGTGAGTTCAAGGTGAAAACTTGAAATATTTTCCCTCTAATTTTCTGCACAGTATCGAATCGCTTTTAACGGTCCGTCTATAAAACCGAAATATCAATATCATTTGCATATAAACAACTTAACACAATGCAAGAAGCAGGTAGAGAGATAAAAATGCATGAAGTAAAATAACAGATATTTTACAACTACGAAATGATGCGAATTTTGGTTTAAATTGACTTTCAGTCAACCTACACACAACTAGCGATGCAAATGTGATGAATGGATGACAGTTTAACGCTAATGACCTAATGGAAGTGTATGCAGGTGAATGTGAAACCTAAGTTAGATAAATTAAAGTTAGGAGGACAAATTTTGGAGTATGACAGCTGCCCCTATTTAAACATCTTTAACCGGAGAATTTGAAGAAATTGTCTTCGAATTGTCAGGGTGAAAGATTGTTTAAATACCAAATACCCAAAATTTTCCATGCGACACAATGGGCATGGAACCGAAGTTAAATTTGAATGCAAAATACAATGATATGAGGTAAGAGTAAGAACAAAAACTCCTGACTACATAGCCAAGAAAAGATGATTGAGGATTAGAAACCTATTAAGCATCATCAGAATGTCTTAACACAACAGTAACAATTGAGAAATATCATAAAATCTCAGCAACATTGGGGATAACCGAGTACCAAAATGAGCAATAAATAACAATTCTTAACGAAAATGCTTTGAGAAGAAAACCACGCTTCTCAAGCGAAAAGAAAAGCAACAGATTAAGCCATCTTAGGATGTCTTAACGAAAATGCTTTGAGAAGAAAACCGCACTTCTCAAGCGAAAAGAAAACAATAAATTAAGCCATCTCAGGATATCTTAACAAAAATGCTTTGAGAGGAAAACCGCATTTCTCAAGCGAAAAGAAAAGCAACAAAATAAGCCATCTCAGGATGTCTTAAAAAAATGCTTTGAGAAGAAAACCACACTTCTCAAGCGAAAAGAAAAGCAACAAATTAAGCCATCTCAGGATGTCTTAACGAAAATGCTTAGAGAAGAAAACCGCACTTCTCAAGCGAAAAGAAAAACAATAAAGTAAGTCATCTCAGCGATGCCTTAACGAAAATGCTTTGAGAAGAAAACTGCATTTCTCAAGCGAAAAGAAATAAGTTAAGCCATCTCAGTGATGCCTTAACGAAAATGCTTTAAGAAGAAAACCAAACTTCTCAAGCGAAAAGAAAAGCAATAAATTAAGTCATCTCAAGATGCCTTAATGAAAATGCTTTGAGAAGAAAACCACACTTCTTAAGAGAAAATAAATAAGTTAAGCCATCTTAGCGACGCCTTAATGAAAATGCTTTGAGAAGAAAACCGCACTTCTCAAGCGAAAAGAAATAAGTTAAGCCATCTCAATGATGCCTTAACGAAAATGCTTTGAGAAGAAAACCGCATTTCTCAAGCGAAAAGAAAAGCAATAAATTAAGTCATCTCAGGATGTCTTAATGAAAATGCTTTGAGAAGAAAACCGCACTTCTTAAGCGAAAAGAAATAAGTTAAGCCATCTCAACGATGCCTTAACGAAAATGCTAAGAAAACTGCACTTCTCAAGCGAAAAGAGAAGCAATAAATTAAGCCATCTCAAGATGTTGTAATGAAAATGTAATTGAGAAATTTTCCAAAAAATCCCAAAGAGTTAAAGAATACCCACATACTTTAACGAAGATATAATTGAGAAATTGTCAGAAAAAACTCAAAGAGTTAAAGAACACCCGCAGACTTTAAGACGATATAATTGAGAATTTGTCAAAAAAATCCCAAAGAGTTAAGGAATACCCTCAAACCTTAACGAAGATATAATTGAGATTTTGTTAGAAAACCCCAAAGAGTTAAGGAATACTCGCAGACTTTAACGAAGATATAATTGAGATTTTGTCAGAAAATCCCAAAGAGTTAAAGAATACTCGCAGACTTTAACGAAGATATGATTGAGAATTAGTCAAAAAATCGCAAAGAGTTAAGGAATACCCGCAGACCTTAACAAAGATATATGGCTAGAACAATATCAGAATTATTGTGCACGAAGGTGCAATGAGCCAGAGCATGCTGAATGTCTTGACCTTGTAACTTTCGAGTTACCAGCAGAACAAATTCAGTAGCGCAACCGAGAATACACTTCTTTGAGGATAAACAAATCAATATCCAGCACAATAGTGTGATATAGATGTTTATGAAGTCGATAAATCCTGCTTCCGACATTCTTGCTGATAAAAGATTTTAAAGAACATGTACAAACATGTTAAACAACTTCCAAGTTGACAAAATCTTCAATGTGTATGTAGATAGTTTTATCGAGGATAGAAGAATTAAGTTTAGCACCTGTGACTCAAAACTTCTATGGTAATGATCTTCACTTGTTGGCATCATACCGACAATGCATTGTAGCAAGTGGATATATGGATCAACTTCCGAGTTGGAGAAATATACTGAGATCGGATAAACATTCTTCTTGGTGGATAATTATCTACTAAGTAATAGAGGACTTACTGGGGAAATAAACTCACCAGAAGTTCAATGGGGATCTACTGAGAACAGCTCATAGAAGCAAACCTGTATAGGTTACTGCCACTAAAATTTGTAGGGAAAATTATTATCTGAAAGAATCTTGAAAATACCCTAAATATATTGTAGTTATCCTTTCTGAAGGAGACTCGTCTGGGAGTAAAAATGAAACTTTGTTGGGGAAAATTCATAAGAAAACCATCGTCACTGGGGATTCCATGTAGAAACTTCCGTTAACATTAGAATTTACTTGGAAATTCACAACTATTTTGTTGGGGAAGAAATCTTGACTGGAGAAATCCGTCAATGATTAAGATCCGAACAAGTATAAAACTTGCGCTGAGGAGAAGAGAATAATTTTGCCGTTTGAGACATAACCTTCCAATTTTGATCCTTATGAGGATATTTATAACTTCAGTTGGGGCTCCTGCAAAAGAGAAACTAGCCAAAGCCAATGCATGAGTATGATATGCATGAGTTTTAATGTTTTAATGCAAAGGGTATAAAATTGATTTTCTAACACCACTGAAAGAGAAAAGTTCAAATGCACCATGAAGATAATGCATCAAACTCTGAATGCTGATTTACCACTTGAAAGGCTCCAAGGTGATCTTTGTAGAAGGAAAGATAACAATTTTTGAACTGCTTTAACAGAATGCCCCAAGTTGGAAGAATTGGATGCAAAGAGAACATGGTCAGTAACTCGGGGATCGAAAATGAACTTCTACAGGGATATAATAACTCATGTCTACGCACAGGTCTGACATGAATGTTTCAATAACTCAGGTCTGATAGAGGACCGTAATAAACATATGCAGATATGTTGAACAACTTTAACATTGACAAATCATCATTTTATCTTGTAGCTGCTGAGCTGATAGTGAATTGCAATAAGCAAGAGATAACTCCACTAGGGAGAAAGGAATCAAGTTCAACACCATTTGAGGGGAATAAACACTTCCACTGTGGATAAATCTTCCATCTGCTATTATCGTGCTGACAATGCATAGCGATGACATGTTCAAACAATTTGATGTTACTACAGATCTTCTGAAATCTTTAACCATCCCACGTGGTGGATGCACACTTCTGTTGAATAAGAAAGGAATACACTAGGAAATAAACACACCAGAGATTCAAAGGGGATTGGTTGAGAACAACTCATAGAATCGGGACTATAAAGGATTGCCTCCACTAAGACTTACTCAGGAAGTTGTTATCTGGAGAGAATAACAATAATGGGTTTAAAGTTGTTGCAAACCTGCAATAGGTCCTTTTGGGGAAACTTGAAGCTTCATTGGGGAACTTCGAAAGAAACTCTATAGGGAAAGATCACTGGGGAAAACCCAAGTAAAAAATCCGTTCACACAAGAGTTCACTTGGGGAAGATCACCCACCTTGGAAGAGATTCGATTTGAGAATCAACACCGCTGTAGATCAATTTATGAACAAGCCTTCAAACTTGTGGCAAGAAGAACTAATTCTGTCATTTGAGAAATAGTCTTCATATTATGATTCTGTTGAGGAAAAGAAATAGCTGATCTTGAAATATCCCGAGTCTCGGCTGGGGGTTTATGTATGAATATTCTATGCATGATGTGATATGAATGAATGCATGAATGTACTAGTTAATGCATTGGTTATCAAACTGAATTCCTGACATCGCGGTTCTAGAAGACAGAAGAAAATGGCACAATAAGATGATTGACCAAATTCTAAATATTTTCCTTCGGAAAGGATGCAATGTTAATTCTTGTAAAAGGAAGAATAACAAATTATGAGTTGCAGATAATGATGATCAGAGGAGTCCCCCAGGCGTGGGAATGCAGCTGCATTAGATTTTTCACTTAAGAGATATCTCGACTTCAGAAATTCAACATGCCCTAGTCTGCTAGACCTTCGAGAAAGCTTTCTTGAAAAAGGAATGCCCTAATATCCCGTATTCTACAACAATACTCTACTGATCATCAGTATTTCAAAGTAACTGGATATTCTGATATGGGAATAACATGCCTTGACATGAGCTTTAGAGATACTTCAACATATCAAAATAACCACCTTAGATTTACTGAATCTCAGAGTAGCGGACTTTGCAAACATGGACAACTTGCCCCTACATTAGCCTTGGAGAGACTTCAACATCTCGAAGTAGTTGCTTCAGATCAACTGAATCTTTTCAACAAGAATACCTTAGAATAGATCTTGGACAGACTTCTACATCTCAAGTAATTTCCTCAAATTTACTACATTTGAATAAAGAGCTATGCAAACATAGGGAACACCGACCCCAGGATGAGCTTTAGAGAGACTTCCACGTCTCAAAGTAATTGCTTCAGACTGATTGATTCTTGAAACAAACACTTGCTCCAATTAAAAGAGACTTCACTGTCTCAAAATAACTGCTTCAAATCAACAACATATGAGCAACTAACTTAATGGAACAAGAGCTTTTTTGAAGGCTTCAATGTCTCAAAGTAATTGCCTCGGATTGATTGGAACCGAGTGATTAGTTCTGCAGTGATTGGAGCGAAATGCACCAATTTATAGCCTTAGAGAGACTTCCATGTCTCAAAGTAATTGCTTCAGGCTAACTGAATCTTGAAAAGAAGGTTGTCCCAAGCTAACCACTCTTTGAGAATGACCAAATCACTTGCTGATTGCTCTTTAAGGACTTTCCCCAGATTGGCAGAATTTTGAGGAACTAACTTTCGGCTTGACTATTCCCAAGTTAGCAGAAATCCTGAGAAAATAACTTGTGTTATGCTCCACGGGATCCTTAAACGTCATGCCTCTTGATTTAACAGAGTGATCAAGTCTCTCTTCTTTGGACAAAGTTAAATTCTTCACTGATGTTCATTATGAGAACTTCTTTAATGTCAGATAATTGTTTTAGATGTAGAATAATGTTTATTATGACAATTCTAATGCAACATTTATGCGTCTTAAAGCTTTGTATGAAAAACATTATGACTCCTTTTTTTGTGTGAGCGAAACACTTTTTAGAGTGTAACACTGAAAACTTTTTTTCTTTATGAAAGTTAAGACAAGCATATGATACCAATACATACTTAGCACGCACCGTAGGAGTCAGGTAAACGCGATCTCTTTGTTGTATGCTTTTGAATTAACCCATGCTTCAATTAGGACTATTAAGGGTTGTAACTTGGCCTGGTTCACGGTTTTTTACAAAAAATATTTTTAGGCTCAAAATTATTTGGTGCCCATCCATTCTCCATGATGTCCTTCAGTCCTAAGTTCAACTATCTTGATACGAGCACTCATCTTTCGAAAGAAGTTATGATGGTTGAGGAACCAAAACGAGGTTTCTTGGACACGACAATCACTCACATCTTGTCTTTGTTGTCTATCCACACGACATTGTTCTTTGTTGAGAATTTACTTTGACAATCCTTTCTCACTTTCTCACTTTTCGATTTGATTTCCCTAAATTTTGCCTAAGCGACTTGTTTTCAAGTTTTGACTTAGCGGGATTTTTTCTTTCTTTCCTATTCATTCTTTCTTTTGGAACAAGTCGTTGATCTTTACCTTGTCTTCAATTTTTCTTAGAAGTGATTGTGATTGTTTGAGTCTTTGGGTAAATGAGGGATAACCGTTGTTGTATCGTTATCTGTTGACCTTCTGATGTGAGAGAGGTAACCAATATAGTGTCATCCTCTTTTGATGCACACTATTGATAGATGAAGGTCGACTATTGCAGTTTCGACTTTTCTCAATCTTTTGAAGGATAGCCATTGTTGTATCCTTTGATGCACACTCTCTTGATGAGTTTTGAACGCTTGAAATGTAGGTTAAGATGAGGGTTTTTATAAACAAAAATAAACTCCTACTTCAAGGCACGAAGGGGGTAACAAGGGCCCATCTCCCTTATAACTTCGGTGTTTGGGAATTTGAAACAATGCCTGTACATCGTTAGTAGGGTTCTACTCGAAAGCATACATCTAGAGACCTGGTGTTTTTCAATTATCGTCATCCTCCCTCCTAATCTTTGCCTAGGCGAAAGTTTTGGTAACTTTGGTATCAAAATGCTCGCAAATCAAATAAAGAGTGATAACGAATGGATTGAGTGACCACGAATGGATTACTTCAAGACAAACATACTCGTTGCATTAAGATTAAAAACCAACAAGTTTCTACATGCAAACAAAATTTAAAGAATTAAACAAGATATAAATGAACATGCAGTAAAGAAATAAAAGACTGTCATTGTTAAAGAGACTTTAGCTCCTCCTGGACTTGTCGATTCAGATAACTTTCTATAGTCTTGGCACTCACTTGAGTACGGGGTTGTCATTCACAAACAAAATCCCTCCTTGAAGACTTTTTGATCACATCGCGCATTATGATCATATCTTGGCGGGAATGAATTTGGTGGCTTAACAAATTTAGGAACCACCAATAAACTTTGAACCAGATATGGAAGAAGTTGAATGTAAGTCACTGGAATTGGATTAAGAGGGGCCTCCCTTCTTTCTAGATTATTCCAAGGTACAGTTTGATTTTGGGAGTTCTGGCTCTGAAGTTGAGGAGGATCAGACAAAGGTTGCTGATACAAAGGCTTGAAAGATGGTAATGGGGGATAATGAGCCGGTGTTGCGATCGACATCCCTTTGCTAGAACTCGCGATATCTTTGCTAAAGGATTCCATCTTTTCTGAAGTGACCTTTTGGTCTACCTCATTGCTGACACCATTCTTCAAAGTCTCAACTTCCTCTTGGTAAGCAATTGTCCCAATGGGTTTTGGAAGTCCCTCGAAATTTCTATCATCAGAATTTGCAACCAAAATGTCTAAGCTCGAGCCATTCTATTTGAAAGACAGAATCTTGTCATCAATTAACTCTTGAAATTTGCATTTGAAGACAACTTTTTTCCAGTTTCATGCCCTGTAGAGTCAGCATGAAAAGCACATTTGGCTCTCTCATCAAACCAAGCTTTAACAATCCCTGGAACTGGCCTTAACTCCCTTGGTATCACAACAACACTCTGAATTAGGTAAGGCAATAGTCGAGAATATGGTATTGGGATTGACTGAATATCCTGTTGAGCATATCGAGGATAATGCAGATTAATATGTTGATTTATCTCCCTTTTCTTTGGTCGAGGAGTAAGCAACAACTGTTGTCGAGGAATCTTCGAAGGTGAAGGACGATGATGACGCCCAGTAGGAGAATTTTGAACTGGAGAGTTCGTTATGTGTGGATGTCCTTGACCCATGGAGACACCAGACGATAGAGCGGTAACCAAGTTTGTGGCAATTGGTGTAGTGTTGCACTCTTTCTTCAACACTACTTGCAAAAGATCCATGACCAAACTCATCTAAATTTTCAAATGATTAACTTCTGCCCTTAACAGTTCCTAACCATGTTGAAGCTTGTCTATAGCCCTCTGAGACATCCTTTGAGTTTTGAACGCATGTCGAGTAATCAGTTTGATCTTTCTGGACAAAAGTGATGGAATGAGTTTTTCTGATGAAGATGAAATGCATGGTAATGCATGAAAGAATACAAATGTAATGTAAGGGTAATGCATGTAAGAATGCAATGTGATGTGATTATATTGATGTTATGCACATAATCACATGTAAAGTAACACAAATAGAGGTTTAAAAAGGACGGTCAGACATGGTTTTGACGTCTACCCAACAAATTCCCCACACAGGATGGTTCTAATCTTTTTTGCTAAATTTTTCTCGGAGTCTCAGATTCCCTTTTAACAAATATTATCATCACGCGAACAGACTACGTGGTGATAATATTTCAAAAAGTATACTCCAAGAAACGGCTCTTAAAGGGATACTCAAAATCCTTTATTTGAGAGGTCGGTCTCGGTTTATATATCCTAAAATAAACTTATAGTTATAGGCCATTTATCCAGAAATTGATGTCCTACACTATCATGCGGGGCAACAACCTCCTTAAGACAACCAACTCTAAGATGAGTCTTCGCTTCAGTCCACAAGACATTGGAGTCAAAGAGACCTAGGCTACGCAACCCCTCTATCCTAAATGTTACCTAGAAGCCTGTGTATTGGGCTTATCTATGTATCATAACCAACAAGTTCCAAACAACAATAACATATATCAATAGGATAATATACAAATCATAAAGAAGTAATAGGCGATGAACAATTAATAAACATCTAGAATAAATTAATAAATAAACACACGAAGAACTAAACTAGGGTATACTCTCTAAGTCGTCCCCAGCAAAGTCGCCACCTGTGATAACTGGTTTTTTCATCGGTTATTTTAAAATAATGAAGTCGCCACATAATTTTATTTGTTCATAAAGAACGGGGAAATATAGATACAACCCTCGAATGAAGGATAAGGCGGTCTACGAGACCAAAAGATATGGATTCGGGAGTCGGTTATGCAAGGGGAAGGTATTAGCACCCCTTGAATCCATCGTACTCGATGGGACCCATTTAGTTCGTGCGTGTCTAAGTGTGTTTATTAAATGCTTTATAAGAATAGAAGAAGAAAGGTCTTTATTTATGGGTTTTTGAACTCGCCAAAGACATCACATCTTGTGCCTACGTACTCCCTCGTGCAATGGGAAAGTCAGAGTTTCGTAGTTCCTTTTAAAAATGTTTTGGTTGGTTGTGTTGACTTTATAAGAAAAATAGTGCTTTAGACCTTTCAAATGCTTGAACTTCGACGTGTATGTTCGTATGACAGGCTAAGTCTTTGTATGTTTGTGTTTGAAATGGATAATACACACTCTTTGTAAGAAAAGAGTTTGATGATCGCATATTAGCGAAAAAAGAGTTGAGTTGATTTTAAGTGGGTGAAAAGTACCGAAACATTAGGCTAACATCTAATGATTCAAATACTAGAAGTTGAACGAGTGAGTTCATCCAATCTTCTATCATCCCAAAAAACTTTAAATGAAATTGGTTAAGTGAAACGGGGTTCACGTTATTAAATATTTCGAGTGAAGTAAAATATTTAACTTATTGGGCTATCATCAAATAACCTAAATATTCTAAATTCAATTAATCGTCGGGCTATCATCCAATAACTTAAACGAACGTCACTCTGTTATTTTTTTAACATGGATAGAAGTTTTAGCTTATTGGGCTATCATCCAACAATCTAAAGACTTCAAGTTTGTTTAAACCGTTAGGCTATCATCTAACAACTTAAACAAACCTTATCCAAGTTTTTCTTTAATGAAATTCATTTTTTGAAAACAAATTCAATTAAATTAATTTAATTTTGAAAGTGTTTTATAATGCTTTGGTGTATGGAAATAGAAGTTGAATCGGGTTATGATTAATCAAGAATATGGACTTAATTAATCTCGTGAAGATAGGTGCTCCTATCTTCAACCATGAACCCTTGTGCATGGGTAATTGGTATATGGACTAATATTATTCATATTATGGTTAATCGGTGCAAACTAGGGCTTCGATTAACCTTGTGAGAATGGCCATGCCCATTCTCAACTTTGATACCCTTGAGGAATTTGGCATATGAGCCAAGAGGATATAAGAGTCCGATTAAAGCAGTAATGAAGTAGGAAAGCAAGCGAGCCCATACAAGGTGGCGATATGTATGCTCCTAGAAAGTGGGACTAGTGTGGCGCTAGTATTCTAAACGACCGATTGGAACAATCGATTGGATAGTTGTCGCTGTAGAAAAACCCAGGACCAAACCATGAATATTTGTGAGTGTGCACTTGTATGTATACCTGTTCATTGATGAAGAGCCCAAGAGGAGGCTATGTGTTCTAATATGATTACAAACACGTAATTAAGAAATAATTAAAACACACTAGAAAATAAAATCCTAAACTATTACAAACCATGCGGGGATGGGGGTACAAGCTTATGAATGGGGATACATCAAATTGAAAATTGCGGTTAAAAGTCTAAATAAATAAACAATACAACCCAATTGAATCGAATCAAATAGAAATAACAAAATAAATTAAAAACTTATGTCGCATGGTGAGGAGAATCACATCGATAGACTGGATGTTAGGTAGGAATGTAAATAACCGGCTAAGCTCAATATATTGGATGAAAGTCAGATAGAAATTTGATAACACGAAATCGTATCATATATTTGCTATGAAATTAACCCGTTTTTACATCGCATTGACCCGCTTAACTCCCGAATATTCCGAGTTTTCATCTCTTTTTGCAGGTACCACATATCTCAGGACAAATTAGCAAATAACATCAAACAAACAAAGTAAACAACAAAGATCAGAAGAGAAAGGATCATTCTACCAAAATCTACGTAGTTTTTGATGTTACACCACTTTCCACGACCGTAACGCACCACAAAGGCGTACGCGCCATATAGCGCCACACGCCGCTAATTCATGAAGTGCGCCTAACACAACTGCCACGATCGTAACGCGCTATGTTTCAGTTTATGAAAGACATGGAGACGTGGGCAAAAGCTCAACAGAAGAGTCTTCACAGACTCCTATATTTTCTCAAGTCACGACTCAACCCACTCTCCCTATTATTTCTCAAGATTTCAAATCAAACCCACGATGAAGTTTCAACTTCCATCACTACTATTCTCTATAAATAGCAGTAGTTACAAGGAAGAAGACACAGAGCATTATGCAATCGAACCTTGCGGAAGCTCTGCCGAATTCAAAACCTTGCCTTTCTAGTTTTCATTTTGTTCCTGCAATTTCATATTCCCTTGTTCACTTTACTGTCCGATAACAATTTCCAACATTAGGAAATTTCTATTCTAGTTAGGATTTGTTTCAAGCCACATAATTCTTTTATTTTCCCAATTCCGAAGGTCCGAGTTTCCGATTTGTGGAAGAAGGACATAGGAGTTTTGCTTTTATTTCAGGTTTTTATTACATTTAATTTTAGGCACAATTTAATTGTTTATTACAAGTTTAATTAATTAATTATTCAGAATGTTTATTTTTCAATTCTTTGATTATGTTTGCTGTGAGTTTAATTTAATTACTATGGCTAGCTAATTTCCTTGTGTCGGTATGTGATAGTAAATGACAGTAGGCATTTAATCAAACCTAAGCTAAAACCTTAATCAACTTAAACTCTGGTTATAACTTTTTGTAATTTAAAATAAAACCTTTTTGTTACGAAAGTAAGAAAAGTAGAATAGGTTAGGATCGAGACCACGAAAGTGTGAGGTTTTAACCGGATAGCTAAAGTTAGGCATTCGATTTAAATACAGCGAGAGCGCTTTAAAACGAGTTAGATTTAATTAAGTTTTCAAAGAGTATTTTCTAAACACTTATGGGCTAGCGAGAGCAGGCATAGGGCTTTAGACGTATAATCCGAGATAAGACCACGAAAGTGTGAGTTGAGATTTTTTAAACTGATTATTTCTACAGAACAATTAAGTTAACCATCTTTATACGCTTAGGTACGATTAGATCCCTTAGGTCCTCTCTATTACATACCGACCGCTTTATTATTATCTAAAATCAATTAGTTTTAATTTTCCTTACCTCCCAAAAAACCAAACGTGACATTATCCGCCTTAGCTAAATTAGCATACTTTCCCAGCACTAGAGTGATTACAAAGTCCATGTGGATTCGACATTCTTTTTATTACTACCGCGATAGACTGTGCACTTAAAGTTAAGATACCGTTAGACACATTAGATCAATCGCACATCAAGTTTTTGGCGCCGTTGCCGGGGACTTTGATTTAGTCACTAGTGCACTCATAAAGTAACACTGTCTAGACTAAGGCAACTATTTATTTTTCCCTCTGTGTATGCCAAATACTCGCTCTCAAGGCGATCCTTTGCATATACAAATAAACGATATCGAGCGTTATATCAGAATAAGAAGACGAATTCAAGAGCATTGTGAACTCAACAATCTTCCTCCGTCTAAACTTCCGGATATTGACGAAATGAGAAGAATGGCTGAACCACCACCCCCACCTCGTCCTCTTAAGGATTACGCAGTTCCTTCTCAAGCGAAGCCTCACAACAGTATTGCTGCTCCTGCTATTGCTCGAAACGATTTCGAGCTGAAACCTTCGCTTCTTTCCGCCGTTCAGCAGAACCAATTTTCTGGATCTCCTACTGACGACCCCAACCTACATCTGTCAGTGTTTGTGCAGTACGCAAACACTGTGAAAGCGAATGGTGTAAACCCCGAGGCGATACGATTGCGCCTATTTCCTTTTTCTTTAAGAGACAGAGCTCACGCATGGCTCCAATCTCTTCCTTCAAACTCAATCACCACATAGGATGAGTTGAAGAAGGTCTTCCTGGCTAGATATTTCCCACCAAGCAAAACTGCTATGCTTAGAGCTAACATCAATGCTTTTAGACAAAAAGATAACGAATCTCTATTCGAAGCTTGGGAACTGTCATACCCCAAAATTTTACCTCCTACTTCTCAAGACATTCCATACATCCATACTCAAGGATTCCTCAAGGGTTAGTCAGACAAACCCTCTCCTAGACAATCAACCCAAACTAGGGTTTGGCAATTCTCAGATCCAGATGGATTTCCAAAATCTCCAATGGTCATCATGCCTCCTCATATGCTTCAAAGAATCTCCATGTCAAGTTTCAAGCCTTACAAGTCAAGTTTCCTCAGACAATTGCTCAGATGGTTGAAAATCAGTTGTATTGGACAAAAAGTCAACTGTGGTCAACATACAGTCAAACTTCATGATTTTTGGTCGACATCCTCATTTTTAAGTCACATTCATCATTTGATAAAGGGTTGATCATGATTTATCAGGAAAACTCAAGATTTGCTCAAAAGTCAAACTTTCCAAATTAGGGTTTTCTAGAGAAATGTCAACTGAACTTTGACTGAGCATAACTTTCTCATACTTTATCAAATTTTTTTCCACCACCTCTCATTTTGAAGGAAATTCAATTCTCTTCAACTTCATGTCTCACAAGCATGGTCAAAAAATGCTTCATTTTGAGGATATGGATCAAAACATTACAAGTCCTTTTCAAAGTCAACAAAAAGTCAACTTTTTGTAATGAAGTGATATTGAGCATGGAAACTCCAATTGAGATGAAACCAAAGAGGTTGTTTATAGGACATCTAGAGCTTTCTAAAAAGTCCAAGAACACTCAAAACTGTTGAAAATTGCGCAAGATACACCTTGTACAAGTTGGACATTTTTGAACAATTGCACAAAGAAAGATACTTGTCAAAATCCAATTTTTTCCAAATGGGCCTATAATTTTATGATCCAAACTTGATCATAATATTATTTGTGACCTCTTGATGCCTTGCCACGACCTCTTTCTATTTTTTTGATTTATTTTTGAATTTAAAAGCATTTAATTCAAATTTAAATAAAATAAAATATGAAAACAAGGTATAATTTGAATTGGATTGGTTTTCTATCAAGCTTGGGGACCAAGAAAGCCCACACAACATGCCAAATTCGTGCTAGCTCATGCATGGAAGGAAAAATCAAATTTTGAAAAGATTTAATTTTATTTGAAAGAGAAATTATTTTGCATTCAATGGCATATCTTTTTTCTTTCTTTTTGCTCCAATATCACACTCTATAAATACCCAACACATTGACAAAGACAAAGGACGAAACCCTAGCCCTTGGAAGCAACCCTTATTTTCTCAAAATTTTTCCAAAGTTGTCAATTTCGATTTTGATTTTCCAGCTAGTTTCAAGGAGTTTCAAGCATTCCATCGCCTTCCTTGATATCCCAACAATCATTCCCAGCCTTTACTCGAAGCAAATTCACCCCAGATCGTGCTATATAGCTCACTCCGATTTGGTATTTTGTTTAATTTCGATTTCTTTAATCAATGCATTATTAATCGTTTTGGGTTGTTTGTATGAATTCAGCACACTCATTAGACCATGAATGATGCATCTCATGCAAGCTTAGACGTAGAAAACACGAATCACCATTGTTAGGGCATTTTGAAATGTTTGCCTCGAACTGGCTGATACAGGAACTTTCTGGCAAAACTAACACCACCATTGAATTCGCTAGGGTCGATTTAGGGGGGTAGGGTATCCCTTTGCCATTTATTTTTCGTATTTTGCAGATTTGAAGTTTTGGATCGCCGGAGAAGACGACCGGAGCTAGGGCTCCGGCGTCGTTGACTGAAACGGAGACCGACGAGGCTTGTGGGCGCGTTCGTGTGTTCTAATTCGTCCATTCATACCATCTGGGTCCCACGCGTTTGACTGTGTTTGAAATTCCACTTTATGACACGTATTCACTTATAAACCACTAATTCCAGAGTCCAAATACAAAAGCAGCCTAGCTCAGTTGGCAACGTGTTGATGGATTTCCTCAGAGGGCGTGGGGATCGAATCCTGGAAAGACCACTTCTTTTTTATCACTTTGAAAACTAACTTTTTTTCTATTTTCTTATTTTTTTCTAATATTTTCATGTTATTTAATTAATCTTCAAATAATTTTATCATGCATTTAAAAAACACCAAAAATATTTTCTTTTTGCATTTTAATCAGAAAAGTACTTATTTAATTTTTAACATTAAAATTAATATTTTTGCATGCATATTTTAATTAATTGCTAATTAATCACTAAATTGACTTTTAATTGTTTTTAATTATCGAAATTGATTCAGAAAATTACCAAAAAATTATCTTATCATATTATTGTCATTACTAACCTGAAACTTTTTTCCTCATTCAAAAATCATATTTTTACTAACATTTTTCCTCTTATGCAATTTTCTCGTATTTTCCGATTATGTATCTGTTTACAGGTTGTAACGTTTCGGACAATTTTTCTTGCTTTTCTTTTTCATATTATGTAACTGCCTATGGGGATGTAATAGTTTAATTAGGACTTTTATTTTCCGCACTCCTATTATGTAACTGCCCCAAAGCCATGTAATAGCGTAAGACTTTATCTTTCCGCACTTTACTTTCCGCAATTTACTTTCTGAACCCTATAAACTGCTAGTAATTAGGCGTGTACGGAAAGATAAAATTGGACATAGATGACTCATAATTTCAAGATAAAACATATCTGAATTTAACACACTCTTCACACATGCACCCCTTAAGGTAATTCTCTCTCGTTGCCTTTACGAATACAAATGGTCAAGTCCCTCGAACGTAGAGGTATCCTAGCACCGTTGCCTATAAGTATATCATCATAGTCCCTTTGATACAAAGATCATGAGTCCCTCGACGTGGCCTACGAAAACATGATCTCGTCCCTCAATTGTTGCCTACGGAAAGTGATGATCGTCCCTTCGAATGTGCTAGGATACTTCCTACAAGTTGCCTTCTATGACCATCCGATGTCCCTTCGAATGTCCCTCATACATCCAACGAATAGGGTTACCTACCAACTAATGGTACGGATAACACTATTCTAAAGGAAAGTAAAACAACACGAAAATGACCATTCTGAGTAGGTAATAAGACTTTTAGTTGCTTGGTCTATCAAAATACTTTTCACACCTTACACTTTTGTCAAAGTTCAAACTCTTTTCAAAAATGAAACATTTCCGAACACTTTGTATACATTCCTACATGAATCATTACAAAGTCAAAGCGAAATTCCTTTTCAAAACATTTTGTCAAACACATAGAACAATTTTAAAGTGATCTAAGAGCAACTAAGAGCCCAGATAACTACGGATGGAAAGGGTGCTAATACCTTCCTTTTCATAACCTTCTCCTTACTCGAATCTAACGAAGGTCTTTTCCTGCTCTTTTCACCTTCCTTAATTGGATAAAAGAAAAGTCGGTACTCTTGCTATCCGCACATTTGTGATACAAAAATCTCAAAGTCAGTTCACCGACATAAATCGCGACACGGGAGACACCTACGAGAGAATGCCTTAAGGGATTTCTAGATCATTTTTACTGTTTTCTGTTTGACTTGCTTGCTTTATCTTTAAGGGTTGCTTGGGCATTATACTTGTGGGAGATCCTATACCCAGATCCAGGTTTCCTTTAGGTAAGTAGCAATAGATCATCGTGACCCTTAGGCGTATACCAAAACGGTCAACATGATGGCTATGTTAGTGTGACACTTTGGATGTCCTGATACTCTTCATTTCCAAGTTGAGGATAGTATTTGGCTTCGTGGTATCATCAACACTAACTCAACTTTTAGAACCTTAATTGACCCATCTTGGCCATTAGAAGGTAGTGAGATGGCGGCTTTGGTGTAGACCGAGGTTGGTTGATACCGATGCTACGCCATTAAGATCGACTTTGGGATATTTTCGGTTGACCACTTGGTAGTCGATTGAAATAAACGCCTACGAGAAAGATCAATGATATGAGATTCCTAGAACTCGTTATTATTATAGGACAGATGAACCAACTCAAACTTTTGGTAGGGTAATCACCTATACCTCATGCAAGCCTTAAACCTAGGGCTATTGTGTGAATTGTTTGTGTTTGCTAAACATGACATCATGACATCATCACATTGCATATCATTTCTAACTATTTCAAGGACCTAGGGATTTATCTTTGCTCTGTTTTGTAGGGATTATGGCTTCTAGAAAGACTATCCGAATCAACTTCATGGGTATACCTTCTCAGCTCAAAGAATTGGTTTCATAAATTCCCGATCATGCTCAGTTCATCAAAAGACATGGTTATCTACTTGACTTGGTTATTTCCGGTTTTGAAGAAGATATGATGCATGTCCTATTCCAGTTCTTTGATCCGAAACACCAATGCTTTACATTCCCAGATTATCAGTTAGTTCCAACCTTGGAAGAGTTCTCTAAGCTACTTGGGGTACCTATTTTTGACCAAATGCCATTCACCGATTTAGAAAAGGTTCCTAGGTACGAAGATATCGCATCAGCATTACACCTAAAGCGCTCAGACATTGAAGCCAATTGGGAAACAAGAAGCGGAGTTAAGGGTTTACTTGCTAAGTTCCTGATAAAGAAAGCCCGAGAATTCCTCAAAGCTATGAGTTTCCATGCATTCGGATCAATTCATAGATATCAACGCCATCAAGTTATTCCTTACTCGCAATCCTGTGCCTACTTTACTTGGAGATATTCTGCATTCTCTCCACACTCGTACTATCAAGAGACAAGGAACTCTCATGTGTTGCTTACTTTCCAGGTGGTTTATTTCGCACCTTTCTCCATCAGTTTTGAAGAACGAGCAAAGGTTGAAGTGGTCTCAAAGGCTCATGTTACTCTCTCATTCAGATATTCGTTGGTGTCTTTTCTCTCAAAAGAACTTCACATTCATTGAGCTTTGTGGAGAATTCCCTAATGTACCACTACTTGGCATAAGGGGAGATATCACTTACAACCCTTCTCTAGCTCTACGTCAGTTTGGTTATGCTCGAAGAGATGGTCCTCATGATATGCTTCTCCAAGATATTGTGTTCGACTACAACCACGATCTCCAGAATTACCGACGAAAGTTCATATACGCTTGGGGCATGGTAAAGAAGACTGATACCAAGACTTTGGGGCACCAAAACTTCATTCCTTGGGAACCTTACCTCAAATGGGTGCGAGCTCGAGCTCAAAACCTCATGATGCCATTTACACCCGTGTTACCAGTAATTATGGAACCTGTTGCTATAGGTGACGTACCCTATACTATTCTTCATCCCGACATGCCTACTGATTTTGAAGACTTGAAGAGATCCTGGATTCAGCTTAAAGAAGAAAGGGATACGTTCGAAGCTCAATGTTATGCAAGAGAGAAGAAGGTGCTAGAGTTGACCAAGCTACTTCACGAGGAGCGGAACATCAACGCCTACCTCGGCACCAAGAGGAAGCGCCCATGGGAGACTTAGAACTTTAGGATTTTTTGTTTTATTTTGTCTTTCTGAACTATCTTTTGTACTTAAAAAGAAAAAAGAATAAAAAGAGTACTAATAAATGTTTGTTCATGTTTGTTTAACAAATTTAAATTCCTAAGGTCCTTGAAAACATTGCATTGCATCGCATAAACATCGCATATCATGGCATAACATTTCATAACAGGTACATTGAAGATCGGTTTTCTCATTTTCTCGCTATTTATTTTAGCAGAAATGGCTCTTGAACAGATTTTCAAAGATCTCCAGGCTCAGAATGCTCAGTTCCAGGAGATGTTCACTAGCTTGGTCCAAGGCCAAGAAGATTTGAAGAAGCTCATCAACAAAAAGAAGAAGGTCATTGGTGTTCTCAACATGGGAAGACGTCACAAAGGTGGTCCTAAAGTGGTTAGCCGGATAGAGTTCTCAGAAGGGAGTGTCAAGACTGAGGGAAGTGTCAAGGGCAACGAAGACGACCAACGTGAGCCTGAGAAGAAGGAAGAAGATTATGAGAATGATCAGTACTCTTATGAGGATGACAAGTACAAGCATCTTGAAGACCGTCTGAATGCTGTGGAAAATCTAAAGATGTCAGGGCTGAATTTTGATGATCTGAGTCTTGAACATGGTGCGGTGATTCCTCCCAAGTTCAAGGTTCCTACTTTTGCCAAATACGATGGCATTTCTTGCCCGAAGCTGCATTTGAAGTCCTATGTTCAGAAGATCAACCCCCACACTGATGACAGAAAGTTGTGGATGCATTATTTTCAAGAGAGTTAGAAAGTGACCATATTCGTACTTGGAGTGACTTAGCAGATGCTTTCTACAAGCAATATGAGTACAATGCTGAATTGGCGCCCACTCGCATGCAACTACAGATCATGTCTATGGGTCGTGATGAGAAGTTCAAAGAATATGCTCAGAAATGGAGAGATCTAGCAGGCAGAGTTCAGCCACCCTTGTCCAATAGGGAGTTGGTTGATATGTTTATGGGAACACTGACAGGCCCATTCTTCAATCATCTGATTGGAAATTCTTCAGCCGAATTCACCGAGCTGATATTGATAGGAGAGCGTATTGAGGTTGGTATCAAGAGTGGGAAGATTCAGGTAGAGTCATCCTCAAGTGCCGCAAAGAGATCCTTTGGTGGTAAGAAAGAAGCTAATGCTGTGTATGGTCAGAAAAGCCGAGCCAAGACCGATTGCGCTTAATCTATGGGGAAATTAGATTCCAATCCTACATCAAGACAACCTCAAGAGACAACGCGACAGCCGTAACGCACCACTTAAGATACATAAAGATCAACATGCCATTGTCGCAAGCCTTGCAACACATGTTGAAAGTAGTGACACCTTGAGGATCCCCTCAAAACATCAACACTTCTCCGAGATACAATCCTAATGCTAAGTGTGCTTACCACTCCAACAGCCTGTGGCACTAATCGACAACTGGGCTTTGAAGAACAAGATTCAAGACATGATTGAAGCTAAACAGATTGAGTTTGATCCTCCTGTTGAGACTCCGAATATGATCAACGCGCCTATGCCTAACCATGACAAAAGCTCCAATGCTCTTGGCGAGAACTCTTATGTTTTCAACATAGATGACCTGACTATTCCTCTGATGACTGTTAAGAAGAATTTGTTGCAAGCCGGTGTCAATCCAGGATGCCCAGAGAATTGTCGTTGGTGCCCATCTGCGCCTGACGGTTGTGCTTGGTTGAGAAGACGTATTCAGTGCATGATGGATAATCGAGAAGTGCTATTTCTGAAACCGTCACCTGTGGAAGAGTTGTGTGAAGACTTGTCTAAGAATCTGAAGATCGAAGATGTAAGCGAAACTGTACCAGAAGTCTGGGATACCTTGGGGTAGCCAAGTGGGAAGTTTGATTACATGGTGAAGTACACTGTTCCTGAAAGCTACAAGATTCCTATTGAAGATGTTAAGGCGACCGGATGGGGAGACGATTTCCCAGAAGACTATGCTGATGTTAACACAATAAGGATTTCCTCGGCTGATTTTGTGCCTAGAGTGGCACCTCTCATCATTACTTCTCCCGGACCAGTTCCATATTCCTCTAACAAAGCTATCCCTTGGAACTGTGGAGCTGAGGTTTACTATCATGGCGTCAAGCAAGACCCTCTGACCATCGAGGATCTTTCAGTTGAAGCTACCATTCCTGACATTGACAACATCACCAGATCAAGTAAGGTGACTGTAACTGTAGGTGTTCTCTCCGAGATCTCTCCTCCAAAAGACATCGCGACTCCACCGATTCCACTATTGAACCAGCTCCCGAGACTAGAGGGAAAGAACCAAGAACTCATCCCGCTGCATGTATACCAAAGGAAGTTGTCAAGACACCTCCAAACAAGAAATGGAGGAAATTTCAAGATTATCAAGAAGAGTGACTACAATGTTGTGGAACAGTTGGGACAGACTCAGTCCAAGATCTCCATGCTTGCTCTGCTCTTGTGCTATGAGGCTCATGCTAATGCCTTGGTGAAGTTTCTGAAGAACCCTCACATGCCGCAAGACACTACTACTGATCAATTTGAAGTTTGTATTGCTAGCCTGGATGCCAACAACGGCCTAGGCTTCTCTGATGTTGATTTGACTCCTGCCGGAAAGAGACACAACAAAGCCTCGCACATCTCTGTTGAATGCAAGGGCATTACATTGTCTCATGTTTTGGTGGATACCGGTTCTGCTCTGAATATCCTACCAAAGACCGCTTTTGACCGACTTGATGTTGAAGGATTGGTTCTGAAACCCAGTGACATAGTTGTGAGAGCTTTTGATGGTTCTAAGCTAACAAGATTGAGAGCCTATTTCGTCATAAAGTCGGTTCCCGACTCGACTTACTTTCTTTGTCATGGACATCCGTCCCGCTTACTCTTTCCTACTTGACGCCTTGATACATGGGGCAGCTGTTACCTCAACCTTGCATCGTGTCAAGTACCCAGTGAGGGGAAGGTTGTTACAAGATGTGGTGAAGAGGAATACATGGTCACTATCCGCATTCCGATACCTTGAGATGGAAGGTGAATTTTGAGACTCGTCAAGCTTTCAAACAGCCCAAGAGTCATGCCTGTTGACTTCACATTCTCGGTTACACAAGTTTAGCCTGTGATGGCCTCATCAAGGATGCTCAAGCGCAGCTGAAGAAGGAGGTAGTACTATTTGGGGTCAGCCCCTAATCTCCCTTTCAACCGACAAGACCGGTTTAGGCTTCACCATCAAGGGTGAGAAGATGATACGCGCTCCGCCAACTTCCTTCCGCATCAATCGAATGGAGTCCATGCTATAGAAGACACGACAATGACTTCGACATCGCAAGTGGATCTTCCCAACTCGACAACGGACTCAAGAATTGGAAGATCAAGACGCTATACCAATCTCCTTTAGACAGAGTAATTGCTTTGTTTCGCTTTGCTTTTTGTTTTCTATGCTTTGGACAATAAACTTTAAAGCCTAGTGCCTTGCCCGGGGCATCATGGCTCGTTTGTGAGGGTTATTATCTGTCATTTGCATATTTTCATTCAATAAAATTGTTGGACTTTTGCATTTCAATGTTTCTTTCTTTCTTTTACTTTATCACCCCTTCAAAAGCTATGTGTTCTTACACACACCCACGTGATACACTGCAGAATCACTCCGAATCTTGTTGATAACAACTATGCTATTGCTAAATATGACTTCGATAATCGGATCTACCAAGCCAAAGACGAAGGTGAGGAAGATTGTGAAGTTCTAGGAGAACTTGTCAGATTGCTACAACAAGAAGAACGAGTTATATAGCCACACGAAGAGCCAGTTGAGGTTGTGAATTTGGATACTGATGAAGACAGAAAAGAGATCAAGATAGGAGCGGGTCTTGAGAACAGTGTCAAAGAAAGGTTGGTTCAGATGCTACGAGACTATATCGAGGTTTTTTCTTGGTCATACGAAGACATGCCAGGTTTAGACATTGACATTTTGGTACACCGATTGCCGACAAAAGAAGGTTTTCTTCCAAAGAAATGTAAAGTCGTCGACGCCCCGAGATGTCTCGAGAAAATCAAAGCCAAATTATGAAGCGCTCAATGTCGGTTTCTTAGTCTCACTTATCCACAAGGTTGCAAATGTGGTACCTGCACTTAAGAAGGATGGTAAAGTACGAATGTGTGGATTATAGATCGAACAAGGCGAGTCCGAAAGACGATTTTCCACTTCCTCATATTGATGTTCGTTGATAACACCGCCCAACATAAGGTTTTCCTTCATGGATGGTTTCTCCTTATAATCGATCAAAATGGCCTCAAGACATGGAGAAGACTACTTTTGTTACATGGGGCACTTTCTCGCACAAGGTCATGCCGCTCGATCAAGAACACCGCGCCACTTATCGTGCCATGGTGGCATTATTTCATGACATGATTCATCACGAGATAGAGGTCTACGCCGACATGATATCTCGATCACAGATCAAGAAGAATATCTCAATCATTCGGAAACTATTTGATGATTGAAGAAGTACAGATCGAGACTTAATCCCAACAAGTGCACCTTGGAGTCGGATCCGTAAACTCCTAGGTTTTGTTGTCGCGGTAAAGGTATTGAAGTTGACCCCGCCAAGGTTAAAGCTATTCAAGAAATGCCACCACATGCAGAAGGAAGTCGAGGTTTCTGGGACGATTGAACTATATTGCCGATCTATTGCACATCTAACTACTACTTGTGAGCCAATCTTCAAGTTACTAAAGAAAGATCAAGTGGTAGAGTGGAACGACGATTGCCGATCGCTTTGACAAAATCAAGGAATACCCATGTAATCCTCCTATCCCGATGTCGCCAAGGAAGACCTCTTATCATGTATTTGATGGTTAGAGAGCTCAATGGGTGTGTTGGCAACATGACGAGTCTGGTCAAAGAGAGTATGCAATATACTACCTTAGCAACTCGAGAAAACTTTGCTTTGATCTGCTCACGACTAAGACAAGATATGTTGACTCACACTACCTTATTGATCTCCAAGATGGATCCGATAAAATACATATTTGAGAAACCTCTCCTAAGAATAGCAAGATGGCAAATGATCTTGACCGAATATGACATCCAAGACACTTTCGTAAAACAATCAAAGGAAGTATAATAGCCGATCATTTGGCTCATCGTCAGATGACTATCACCTATGTAGTTCGAATTCTGCATCTAAGATGTTTTACTAGTTATCGATTATGAAGAACTGTGACCGCATTTAAGGACCCGAACAAGGATCCCGATGGACCATGGTGTTTGATGGAGCCTCAAACGCACTTGGCAATGGCATTGGCGCCATCATTACATCTCCTGCAGGCGGACACACTCCTTTCACCGCCCATTATGTTTCAACTGTACCAACAACATGGCCGAATACAAAGCGTGCATCATGGGTATCAAAGCTGTTATTGACTTAAGAATCAAGTTCTTACAAGTGTATGGAGACTCAGCTTTAGTGATCAGTCAGATTAAAGGCGAGTGGGATACGAAGCATCCGAATCTCATTCCATATCGAGAGCATGTTCTAAGTCTGATCCCCTACTTCGAAGAGATCACTTTCAATCATATCCCACGAGAAGAGAATCAGTTGGCAGAAACATTGGCTACCATGTTGTCTATGTTCAAGGTCAGATGGGACAACGAGGCTCCCCAGATCATCATTGAAAAGTTTGACGAATCGGCATACTGTTGTGAACTTGATACAAAAGAGAAACCTTGGTTCTACGAAGTGAAAAGATATCTTGAGGCTCAGGAATATCCCGCGGGGGCATCTGTCAATGTTAAGAATTTCTTGAGAAGATTCGCATCCAAATTCTTTCTCAGCAATGACATCCTATACAAGCGCAATCACGACTTGTGCTTACTCCGCTGTGTGGACCAGAAAATAGCGGAACGTATCATGGAAGAGTTACACGAAGGCGCATTTGGTACCCACTCTAGTGGCCATACCATGGCTAAGAAGATTTTGAGAATAGGTTACTATTGGTCTACCATGGAAGCTGATTGTCACCGCTATGCTCGTTCTTGTCACAAATGCCAGATATATGCAGACAAAGTGCACGTACCTCCAGTACCGTTGAATGTTCTAACCGCTCCTTGACCTTTCGCAATGTGGGGCATTGATATGATCGGAGAAATCAAGCCCACCGCTTCCAACGGACATCGTTTCATCCTTGTGGCAATTGATTATTTCACCAAGTGGGTAAAGGCAGCCTTGTTCGCATCTGTTACCAAGAATGTTGTGGCTCGATTCATCCAGCATAATCTTATCTGTCGATATGGCACTCCCAAAAGGATTATCACAGATAACGACTCTAATCTCAATAACAGAATGATCACCGAACTCTGCACGCAGTTCAAGATCAAGCATCACAACTCTTCTATCGCCTAAGATGAATGGCAAGGAAGCCGCCAACAAAAATATCAAGAAGATTATATGTAAGATGAAGGACTTACAAGGATTGGCATGAGATGTTGTCATTTGTTTCCATGGATATCGCACTACAAGACGAACATCAACAGGGCAACCCCTTCTCTTGTATACGTATGGAAGGCTTCCGCCAATCGAGGTTCAGATACCCTCAACTAGAGTCTTCCAGGACGTAGAGCTAGGCGAAGACTAATGGATCCGCATCCACCCATCAATTTGATTGACGAAGCGACCGATCCATCCGTCATGGATGATCTATCAAGTGAATGATCAGAGCATTTAATAAGAAAGTCAAGCACCGAGTCTACCAAGTCGGTGATCTAGTAGTCAAGCGCATCATTCTTCCACAAGGTGATCCCAGGGGCAAGTGGACTCCCACCTACGAGGGACCATTTGTATTCAAAACAGTATTTTCAGGTGGAGATATGATACTTAGCACCATGGATGGTGAAGACTTCCCACACCCTGTGAACGCAGACATAGTCAATAATACTATGCATAAAGAGACCGTAGGTCGACCGACCTAGGCAAAAATATGGCATCCCGCGAACCAAAAGGGTTCGGCAAAAGTTAAGGATATATATAAAACATGTACACCGCAAGTCGAAACCCGCAAAGGCGGCTTGGGCAAAAAGGGTATCCCGGCAGATCGAAACCCGAAAGGGCGGTCTAGGCAAAAGTTAGGATTTAAGCGTAGACTATGTCTCGCCTGCACACCTACTTCCATCACTACTATCAAGATTCAAGATTCAAATGGCAAAATCAATCCACTCACTTTCTACCGACAAAGAAGGAGATGAGATAGTCGAAATATATGAGTACTAGCATAGTTGGAACTTAACGAGATTGTTTCCAGTAGCTTTTTACTTTTCTTGTATAAACCACTTGGCCATACGCCACCTTTAAATTAATACAAATTCTTTTTACAATTTTCATTGTTGTTGTTTGCATAAAGTCCAACGTTTTCTTTGAATGATTATATGCATATGACAATAAATATCTACTTACAAACATGCGAAAAGTGAACAAACAAGGATAATTACTACAAACTCTAGGAATTGGGATGACGAAGAAAGTCACCAATACGTTCGCCTGCAGAGTACAATCCCCCATAGAAATTTCGCTCACTACAAACCTTCCCCATTGGAGTACACATTTTCCTCCACTGGTCCAAATATTCCAAGCTTCATCACGTTAGTCCCCGAGCAGTGATCCCAATCAGCAGAACCATGTTACATCAGTATCCAAGCAGTAACGATTCATCACCAGCAGAGGTATTTATCCCCAGCAGAATATCTCTCAACAATCATCATTCCCAGCAAAGAATATCCGCATCAAACTTGGTCGACAAAGGCATCGGAGGAAACCTACATCTTTTATTCCCCTAGCCAGAGGTTTCAGCGGGCTCCAGATCCTTCTATCTTTGTCTCCCATCAGCAATCAAATACTCTCCAGCAGGATTTATGCGCAAGATCCCCAGTAGAGCGTGTAATACCCCAACTAAATACCCCGAATATATCAATTAAATTAATATCTAGATCATCTTTTAATCAGAGTTAACACGGAAATCAGGGATGTCACAATTAATAAATAAAATAAAACTTCATTCAAACAGTAGCCATGCTACACTGAGGATCAACATTTTCAATGATTCACTCAAATTAAGACCATGTCTTACACAATGAAAATATCATCGCCAAAAAGGAATAATTCAATCATTGTATTCCCAACAAAATTTTAATTAAACAATAAACCAATGTCTAATTCCTCATCTAACGCCTCCCTGTTACAATCTAATCGTAGCATGACACCGACACGCCGACTAAACGTTAAGCTTCAGAGCCATCCTCACCGACTCTTCACCGCTAACCTTAATCTGAAATGGTAAAGTAAGGGTGAGACTTCTCATAACTAAAGCATATTATAAGTCTTTCAATCAATAATATATCACAAGCATATTATTTCACCCACTTAACATAAATTCAGATTCACGCACACAACCACATTCATCATGCATAATCATATCAATCAAAGAAGAGTAACACTAGAAGACATCCTAACATGTTACCACTTCATACAAATACAATGCAGACTCAATGCATACGGTACCGACACGTGACTAAGTCACCCAACACCGATCCATCATCAACCGGATATAGCTCCATCGATTCGTCCATAACCACCGACACGAATCCAAATTTAACCACCCATCCTCACTGTATCTCAATCCAAGTCAAATTCCGCACAATGGGAATTAACTTCACCAAACAATGCAAATGCACGCACATCACTAGCATGCAACATCAATCACTCTATGTATACATTCATTTAACATAACTGAATCACAACAATCCACATGATATCTCAACCAATCATGCATACATCTAACATCAAGATAAACATGCAAACCAATCAACATGATATATCAACCAATCATGCATACATCTAACATCAGTATAAACATGCTATTACATCCACACAATACCAATACATCCATCAATACAGGATCTCTGCTACATACAATTCAATATGCGCTACCAAAAGTCACCTATCTCGAATCTGGCTCATTTTCAAAATAATTTCAAGTTTTGGAAAATATTTTCATTTCATAAAATAGAGCATTAAATTTAGAAAATAACGCCCAAAACGGCGCCAAAACGGACTTACGGTTTGAAAGTTATGAATTTTCAAAGTTTGACATTTTCAAAATTAGAAGTGGAACCCGGTTCCTACATATACAGAACCGGTTCCCTAAAAGTTCCAAACCTCGCTCGAAAATGTATGGAACCGGTTCTACCCATACAGAACCGGTTCCTCGAGTGCATTTTTCCAGCTTTTACTAAATTTTCAAGGTGGAACCTGTTCCTCCCCACGGGAACCGGTTCCCACGTGTAAAAAGCCATTTCGACTTTTGACAAAGATTCCTTCATTCTCAATCAACACAAACTTTCCCATACGAATCCCAACATGGAAAACACCAAAACATATCCAATTTGCATCATTATCACATCAAACAACATATTTTCATCATTTCTTTTCATCTACTAACACCCTAATTGTTTTCGATGCATCAACTGACACAATCTGACATCATCTGACACAATTAGGTATACATCCATGGAAACCTAGAAACTCTCAAACTAAGGTTTCCTAACATGCTATGATCTATAATATTAAAGTCAAAACCTATAATAAGCAATAATCAATCGAAATCACCTCTTACCTTGTGGGTTCTTCGAATTCTGACGCTTCTAGGTTTTCTTCCTTCTTTTCTCCTCTTCTCACTTCACGTATCTTGTTTTCTCCAAAAATGATTCTATTTTCCTTCTTTCCTTATTTTATTCCTTTTAATCCTAAATAAAATAAATATTACTTCTCTTCCTCAATTAATTCCATCATTTAATCTTAATAATTCAATATATTTTAATAAATTATGTTCTAAATTAATTTAATAATTTAAAAATCATAATTATTTAATTACTGAATTATTTTGGGATGTCACAACTCCCCCTAACTTAAAAGAGTTTTCGTCCTCGAAAACATAATTTAATAGTTCGGGATACGAGTCCTTCATCCGACTCTCCAGCTCCCAAGTGACATTTTCGCCACCGTCCTCCCAAGCCACTCTCACCAATGCAATCTTTGCCTCGAACTGCTTCAACTTCGATCCTCAATTCTGTATCGCCCACAACAAATTCTCTGCACAGATATCGCCCACCCGAATCTCATGAGACGGATCAGCAATGTACTTCCTCGCTGAGACACATGAAAAATCATGCATATTCGCAAGTGACGGCGGCAAATCAATCTGATATGCAACCTTCCCAACTCTCTTGGTAATCCGAAAAGGACCAATAAATCGTGGAGTCAACTTTGACTTCAAGGCTCGACCAATACCACCATCGGAGTAACCCGCATAAACACATGCCTCCTTCACCGAACTCAAGGTCTTTCCTCCTCTTATCATGATAACTTTTCACGACTATGAGAAGTTCTCATCTTCTCCTGAATCATCTTAATCTTTTCCGAAGTCTGCTGCACAATCTTTGGTCCAATCGCAGCACTCTCTCCAGTTTCATACCAACACAATGGTGTCTGACACCTCCTACCATACAATGCCTCAAACGGAACCATACCAATACTCGAGTGAAAGCTATTGTTGTAGGTAAACTCAATCAATGGCAGATAGCTATCCCAAGCTCCACCCTTCTCTAACACACAAGCTCTCAGCAAGTCCTCTAACGACTGAATCGTCCTTTCCGTCTGACCATCTGTCTGTGGATGGTAAGCGGAACTCAATCTCAACTTAGTACCCAAAGCTTCTTGCAATCCTGTCCAGAACTTAGAAGTAAACCTCGGATCCCGATCCGACACAATGCTAGACGGAATACCATGCAAACTTACAACCTTCTCGACATACAATTCTGCCAACCTCTCCATCGGATAATCCATTCTTATCGGAACAAAATGAGCAGATTTTGTCAACCTATCCACAATCACCCAGATAGAATCACAATTTTGCCGTTTGGCAAACCGATACAAAATCCATAGAGATTCCATCCCACTCCATTCGAACAAATAACGGCTCCATCAATCCCGACGTTTCGATGTTCGATTTTCGACTTCCGACAAACCAAACAAGCATACACAAACTCAAAGAATTTTTTTCATTCCCGCCACCAAAACAACTTTTTCAAATCATGGTACATTTTAGTAGCACCGGATGAATACTCAACCCGCCACGATGCCCTTCCTCTAAAATGCTCTTCCCGATCTCAAAGAACATCCTAACACACACCGATCACCAAATCATAACACCATTCTCGCAATCTGAACTTGCCTCCTTGACCTTGGTTGATCAATGTCAACTTATCAACTAAACCAACATCGATTTCGTCCATTTCTAATCTCTTCCAAAATACCACTAGTCGGCTTCAACATACCCAACACACTATTCGAGTAGTTTCACAAACCAAACTCGATCTCGAATCGCTCAACCTAATCTAACTCACGGACCATCAACATCGACATATGCAAGGAATTTCTACTCAAAGCATCCGAATAACGCTTTTCCTTACCGTGATGGTAATTCAAAACGAAATCATAATCCTTTAAGAATTCTAACCATCTTCTCTCCTCATGTTCAATTTCTTTTCTCGATCAAAGAGATACTTTATGATCACCGAATACCTCAAACCGAGAACCATATAAATAGTGTCTCCACAACTTCAAAACAAATACGATAACGCTAACCCAAATCATGAGTCGGATAATTCTTTCATGCACTTTCAATTGTCGTGAAGCATAAGCCACAACCCGCTTATCTTGCATCAACACACCACCTAATCCCATTAATGATGCGTCACAATACACCATAAAAGACTTAGTCGGATCCGCAAAATCAAGATCGGAGCACTTGTCAGCCTCCTCTTCAGCTCTTGAAATCCTTTCTCACATTCAACATCCCAAACAAACACCTGACCCTTCCTGGTCAACTTAGTCAATGGCAACGCTAGTTTGGAAAATCCTTCAATAAACTTCCAGAATAACCGCAAGACCCGTAAAACTACGGATCTCGAGCATTCTTCTGCGCTCCCATCGAGACACCGCCTACCTTCAGAGGATCAATAAAGAATCCCATTCTTGGAAATCACATGACCAAGAAATCTCACCTCCTCTAACAAGAATTCACACTTGGACAACTTCGCATAAAGCTTCTTTTCTTTCAACAATTCCAACACAACTCTGAGATGTTCCGCTCCTCATCGTCAATAAATAATATCATCAATGAACACTACTACAAACTTATCGAGATACGGATGAAATATCCTGCTCATATACTCCATGAAAACACCAGTGCATTAGTAACTCCAAACGCATGACGTAATATTCATAATGCCCATACCTCGCTCTAATGCGCTCAATATCCTCCGACTTCACAAGAATTTGATGATATCCGATCTCGATCAATCTTACTAAATACACAAGCTCCAACGAGTTGATCCATCAAATCATCAATCCTGCAAGGGATACCGATTCTTGATTGTAACTTTATTCAACTGTCGTAGTCAACACATAATCTCATTGACCTTCCTTCTTCTTAACCAACAACACCGAGCACCCTACCTAAACACTGCATTTAATAAACTTCTTCTCCAAGAATTCTTCTAACCGCTTCTTCGCCACTAATTCAGATGCCGACATGCGATAAGGCACCATCGACACCGGACTAGTTCCGTGAATCAAATCTATAGTAAATTCTACCTCTCTCGTGTGGCACCACTAACGCCTTCCGGAACACCTCGAAATTCATTCACCACCGGCAATCATCACCTTTGCTTTACCCTCCGCCTATCGCAGTAATACAACATAAACACCACCGCACCATCCTTCACCTAGGTTCATCCGCTTAATCGAGATAATCTCACTTTCGACTTTAACCTCTTCGTGGAAAATGACCGCCTCTCAAAATAGCTGATATGAACCCGTTGAATTCCAACCACTCATTCCAAGGATGATATCAAGTTGTTCTAGCGGTAGGCACACTAAATCCATACCGAAACCCCTATAAAAATCATAACAGACAATTCCTACAAACATACTAAGTAGTCATCAACCCGACGCAGAGTATCAATAACCATACTTCCATCCATATTAGAAATTTCAAAATTCAATCTCTTAGCACAATCTAACGTAATAAAAGAATGCGTAGTTCAAGATCAATAATCGCAATCAAAGGGATGCCATTAATAAAACATGTACCTTTAATCACCGATCATCCGTTTAGTTTCGATCCGCATAATGCAAACACTTTACCACCAAATTGCTTTTCTTGGGTTTTGTGCATCGAGGACTAGTATGACCTCTTCACCACAGTAGTAAGTCACCACTTTCACTCATAAATGGCCACATGGCCGAACTTTCCACACTTGAAACACTTATCATTGCTCTTACAACCACCATGCGATATCCTGTCTCACCACACTTGTAGCACTTAATGGAAGAACTAGAATCTCCTCCACCGGACTTCTTCCAACCATTGGATCTCTCGATTATTCCTATCATAAGGCTTACCACGATCCATCTTTGCTTACCTTTCATATCAACATACCCCGAGCATCGACTTAGTGTTAGCAAGATCCTCCTCTAGAATCCTACCGCAATCAACAGATCGTAAAATATTCGATACTGATACCTAACACCGCTTAATCTCATCACGAAGACCATTTTCAAACTTGATACATTTGGAAAATTCTCCATCTCGCATCGTTAGGGTAATGAGCATAATACGCTAACTCAAGAACTTCAAGCATACCACCGACAGCCTTGTTACCCCGCTGAGCTCCAAACTCAATCTTTCTTACCTCGATGTCCTCGTGAAAATACCTCCACGTAAAAGCCCTCCCGAACCCCAAGTCAAGGCAACACCATCTTCCTCCAGCTCATTTCTCGTAGCAACCCACCACCATCGCCTTCCCCAACATGTGAGTTCCATATCTCACCTTCACCCTCTCAGACAACAATCACTCAAGATCCTCTCGATCTCCTTCAACCACTTCGAGCACCTTCGGATCATGTGTGCCCTTGAACAACGGAGGATTATTCCTCCTAAAATTCCCCAATTGTCTGTCACACCAATCGCAGCCCTGCCGGTTCCCTCCGAGCACTCATTAAGATTAAAGCCTCAAAGAATGGCATCACCATTCCTTCCACTTCTTCCACCCATTGTTCAGAACATAACAAAACAATCTACATCAAGACACAAGTATCGCAGTGTTACTTCACACTAGTCGATACTAAGGGGTAACGACACAAGACAAGACCGACTATGCTCGATACCACTATTGTAACACCCCAACTAAATACCCTAATATATCAATTAAATTAATATCTAGATCATCTTTAATCAGAGTTAACACGAAATCGTGGATGTCACAATTAATAAATAAAATAAAACTTCATTCAAACAAGAGCTATGCTACATCGAGGATCAACATTTTCAATGATTCACCAAATTAAGACCATGTCTTACACAAATGAAAATATCATCACCAAAAACGGAATAATTCAATCATTGTATTCCCAACAAAATTTTAATTAAACAATAAACCAATGTCTAATTCCTCATCTAACGCTCTCAAGAGTTACAATCTAATCGTAGCATGACACCGACACGCTGACTAAACGTTAAGCTCTAGAGCCATCCTCACCGACTCTTCAGCTGCTAACCTTAATCTGAAATGGTAAAGTAAGGGTGAGACTTCTCATAACTAAAGCATATTATAAGTCTTTCAATCAATAATATATCACAAGCATATTATTTCACCCACTTAACATAAATTCAGATTCACACACACAACCACATTCATCATGCATAATCATATCAATCAAAGAAGAGTAACACTAGAAGACATCCTAACATGTTACCACTTCATACAAATACAATGCAGACTCAATGCATACGGTACCGACACGTGACCAAGTCACCCAACACTGATCCATCATCAACCGGATACAGTTCCATCGATTCGTCCATAACCACCCGACACTAATCCAAATTTAACCACCCATCCTCACTGGTATCGGTTATCGGCAATCCAAGTCAAATTCGCACAATGGGAATTAACTTCACCAAACAATGCAAATGCACGCACATCACTAGCATGCAACATCAATCGCCTATGTATACATTCATTTAACATAACTGAATCACAACAATCCACATGATATCTCAACCAATCATGCATACATCTAACATCAAGATAAACATGCAAACCAATCAACATGATATATCAACCAATCATGCATACATCTAACATCAAGATAAACATGCTATTACATCCACACAATACCAATACATCCATCAATACAGATCTCTCTACATACAATTCAATATGCTACCAAAAGTCACCTATCTCGAATCGCTCATTTTCAAAATAATTTCAAGTTTTGGAAAATATTTTCATTTCATAAAATAGAGCATTAAATTTAGAAAATAACGCCTAAACGGCCAAAACGGACTTACGGTTTGAAAGTTATGAATTTTCAAAGTTTGACATTTTTCAAAATTAGAAGTGGAACCCTGCCTACATATACAGAACCGTTCTAAAAGTTCCAAAACTCGCTCGAAAATGTATGGGAACCCGGTTCCTACCCATACAGGAACCGGTTCCTGAGTGCATTTTTCCAGTTTTTACCAAATTTTCAAGGTGGAACCCGGTTCCTCCCCACTGGGAACCGGTTCCCACGTGTTAAAAAGCCATTTCCTGCACTTTTGACAGCATTCCTTCATTCTCAATCAACACAAACTTTCCCATACGAATCCCAACATGGAAAACACCAAAACATATCCAATTTGCATCATTATCACATCAAACAACATATTTTCATCATTTCTTTTCATCTACTAACACCCTAATTGTTTTCGATCCATCAACTGACACAATCTGACATCATCTGACACAATTAGGTATACATCCATGGAAACCTAGTAATTCCCAAACTAAGGTTTCCTAACATGCTATGATCTATAATATTAAAGTCAAAACCTATAATAAGCAATAATCAATCGAAATCACCCTCACCTTGTGGGTTCTTCGAATCGACGCTTCTAGGTTTTCTTCCTTCTTTTCTCCTCTTCTCACTTCACGTATCTTGTTTTCTCCAAAATGATTCTATTTTCCTTCTTTCCTTATTTTATTCCTTTTTATTCCTTTTAATGCTAAATAAAATAAATATTACTTTCTTCCTCAATTAATTCCATCATTTAATCTTAATAATTCAATATATTAATAAATTATGTTCTAAATTAATTTAATAATTTAAAATCACAATTATTTAATTATCAATTATTTTGGGGTGTCACAGTAGCGCCTCCTAAATGTTCCCCAAATAGGTCTACGACAAGATCCCCGGAATGTACCTCTCGATCTCTACCATCCCGATAATATAAATGTCTAGGCTCAAGACTTGGTCGATAGTGCATCGGAGGAATCAAAGAATATCTTTCTTCTTTCAAAAGCAAGGTTTTCATCCGCTTCATTCCCCAAGAAGAAGCCGTAAATCCCAAGCAAAGCTGCTCACATCTTCTTCAAGATGGATATGTTTTGAAATACCACAACGCCTATCATTCATACATTGTTCATAAAAGTCATAATTGGTGCATATATCATTCATACACATTATCATGCATCATAATCGCATAAGACTAACTATATTCTATCAAAGTTTCTTTGTTTTCCCAAAACAGTGAAAATCACTGAACAAACAGTCCCTGACACCCGAACCATACGGGAAACCCTATCCAAACGACCGCCCTAGTTGTCCTCCGACAACAGATCCAAGATTAATACCCGAAGCCAGACGGAAACCCTATCTGAATGATCACAAAAGTTATCCTCCGATAACAGTCATTGGATCAATACCCGAAGCACAACAGAGAAGTTATCCACATTCTGTCGACTATTATCCCCTCAGAATAATCAAGACGAAGGTTTATTCTGACACTCTCTTATTATCAACAGCAACTACAGAGTTTGGCGTACGACTTAGTTTCCCTAGATGGCATCTTAAGCCCATCTTCGACTATTTGTCAACCTCTCTCCACTTTCAGAATGCTGCATATTTGGTTAAAAAACTAATACAAACCAATAACTTCATTCAAAGACAGGCACGAAGTCTAACGTACGACTCTCTTCGGATGGCATCTTAAGCCCATCTCCGTGCTCCCTTCTACCTTCAGGAATATCTACAGAGCCTAGCGTACGGCTCATTCCCCAACATCAGTCTTTCTAGATGGCATCTTAAGCCCATCTCCACGATTCTCCTATTTTCAGCGACATTCTTGAGTCTAACGATGACTCATTCCCCAAATGCTTCTCCAAATGGCATCTATAAGCCCATTCCCACATTTTCAACAACAACGAGTGCAAATTTTCAAGTGTACTGAGTGTTCAATCATCTTCACCTCCGTGTCACGAAGGCGTGCATGCCAATCTAACCTTCCAAGACAAGAAGATTGAACAGGCACTGTCATTCCCAAAATTTTCCCTCCTACTTCTCAAGACATTCCATACATCCATACTCAAGGATTCCTCAAGGGTTGGTCGACAAACCTCTCCTAGACAATCAACCCAAACTAGGGTTTGGCAATTTCGATCCGATGGATTTCCAACATCTTCAATGGTAATCATGCCTGCTCATATGCTTCAAAGAATCTCCATGTCAAGTTTCAAGCCTTACAAGTCAAGTTTCCTAATTGCTCGATGGTCGAAAATCAACAGATGGACAAAAGGTCAATGTGGTCAACATACAATCAAACTTCATGATTTTTGGTCAACATCCTCATTTTGAAGTCACATTCATCATTTGATCAAGGTTTGATCATGATTCATCAGAAAACTCAAGATTTGCTCAAAAGTCAAACTTTCCAAATTAGGGTTTTGAGAAAAGTCAATCGAACTTTGACCGAGCATAACTTTCATACTTTATCAAAATTTTTCCACCACCTCTCATTTTGAAGGAAATTCAATTCTCTAAAACTTCATGTCTCACAAGCATGGTCAAAAAATGCTTCATTTTGAGGATATGGATCAAAACATTACAAGTCCTTTTCAAAGTCAACAAAAAGTCAACTTTTTGTAATGAAGTGATATTGAGCATGGAAACTCCAATTGAGATGAAACCAAAGAGGTTGTTTATAGGACATCTAGAGCTTTCTAAAAAGTCCAAGAACACTCAAAACTGTTGAAAATTGCGCAAGATACACCTTGTACAAGTTGGACATTTTTGAACAATTGCACAAAGAAAGATACTTGTCAAAATCCAATTTTTTCCAAATGGGCCTATAATTTTATGATCCAAACTTGATCATAATATTATTTGTGACCTCTTGATGCCTTGCCACGACCTCTTTCTATTTTTTTGATTTATTTTTGAATTTAAAAGCATTTAATTCAAATTTAAATAAAATAAAATATGAAAACAAGGTATAATTTGAATTGGATTGGTTTTCTATCAAGCTTGGGGACCAAGAAAGCCCACACAACATGCCAAATTCGTGCTAGCTCATGCATGGAAGGAAAAATCAAATTTTGAAAAGATTTAATTTTATTTGAAAGAGAAATTATTTTGCATTCAATGGCATATCTTTTTTCTTTCTTTTTGCTCCAATATCACACTCTATAAATACCCAACACATTGACAAAGACAAAGGACGAAACCCTAGCCCTTGGAAGCAACCCTTATTTTCTCAAAATTTTTCCAAAGTTGTCAATTTCGATTTTGATTTTCCAGCTAGTTTCAAGGAGTTTCAAGCATTCCATCGCCTTCCTTGATATCCCAACAATCATTCCCAGCCTTTACTCGAAGCAAATTCACCCCAGATCGTGCTATATAGCTCACTCCGATTTGGTATTTTGTTTAATTTCGATTTCTTTAATCAATGCATTATTAATCGTTTTGGGTTGTTTGTATGAATTCAGCACACTCATTAGACCATGAATGATGCATCTCATGCAAGCTTAGACGTAGAAAACACGAATCACCATTGTTAGGGCATTTTGAAATGTTTGCCTCGAACTGGCTGATACAGGAACTTTCTGGCAAAACTAACACCACCATTGAATTCGCTAGGGTCGATTTAGGGGGGTAGGGTATCCCTTTGCCATTTATTTTTCGTATTTTGCAGATTTGAAGTTTTGGATCGCCGGAGAAGACGACCGGAGCTAGGGCTCCGGCGTCGTTGACTGAAACGGAGACCGACGAGGCTTGTGGGCGCGTTCGTGTGTTCTAATTCGTCCATTCATACCATCTGGGTCCCACGCGTTTGACTGTGTTTGAAATTCCACTTTATGACACGTATTCACTTATAAACCACTAATTCCAGAGTCCAAATACAAAAGCAGCCTAGCTCAGTTGGCAACGTGTTGATGGATTTCCTCAGAGGGCGTGGGATCGAATCCTGGAAAGACCACTTCTTTTTTATCACTTTGAAAACTAACTTTTTTTCTATTTTCTTATTTTTTTCTAATATTTTCATGTTATTTAATTAATCTTCAAATAATTTTATCATGCATTTAAAAAACACCAAAAATATTTTCTTTTTGCATTTTAATCAGAAAAGTACTTATTTAATTTTTAACATTAAAATTAATATTTTTGCATGCATATTTTAATTAATTGCTAATTAATCACTAAATTGACTTTTAATTGTTTTTAATTATCGAAATTGATTCAGAAAATTACCAAAAAATTATCTTATCATATTATTGTCATTACTAACCTGAAACTTTTTTCCTCATTCAAAAATCATATTTTTACTAACATTTTTCCTCTTATGCAATTTTCTCGTATTTTCCGATTATGTATCTGTTTACAGGTTGTAACGTTTCGGACAATTTTTCTTGCTTTTCTTTTTCATATTATGTAACTGCCTATGGGATGTAATAGTTTAATTAGGACTTTTATTTTCCGCACTCCTATTATGTAACTGCCCCAAAGCCATGTAATAGCGTAAGACTTTATCTTTCCGCACTTTACTTTCCGCAATTTACTTTCTGAACCCTATAAACTGCTAGTAATTAGGCGTGTACGGAAAGATAAAATTGGACATAGATGACTCATAATTTCAAGATAAAACATATCTGAATTTAACACACTCTTCACACATGCACCCCTTAAGGTAATTCTCTCTCGTTGCCTTTACGAATACAAATGGTCAAGTCCCTCGAACGTAGAGGTATCCTAGCACCGTTGCCTATAAGTATATCATCATAGTCCCTTTGATACAAAGATCATGAGTCCCTCGACGTGGCCTACGAAAACATGATCTCGTCCCTCAATTGTTGCCTACGGAAAGTGA
The DNA here is from genome assembly GCA_021764765.1 of Vicia sativa. Classification (NCBI taxonomy): domain Eukaryota; kingdom Viridiplantae; phylum Streptophyta; class Magnoliopsida; order Fabales; family Fabaceae; genus Vicia; species Vicia sativa. The sequence continues at coordinate 297,629,305 of CM038792.1, read as the reverse complement.
TGATCGTCCCTTCGAATGTGCTAGGATACTTCCTACAAGTTGCCTTCTATGACCATCCGATGTCCCTTCGAATGTCCCTCATACATCCAACGAATAGGGTTACCTACCAACTAATGGTACGGATAACACTATTCTAAAGGAAAGTAAAACAACACGAAAATGACCATTCTGAGTAGGTAATAAGACTTTTAGTTGCTTGGTCTATCAAAATACTTTTCACACCTTACACTTTTGTCAAAGTTCAAACTCTTTTCAAAAATGAAACATTTCCGAACACTTTGTATACATTCCTACATGAATCATTACAAAGTCAAAGCGAAATTCCTTTTCAAAACATTTTTGTCAAACACACAGAAAGCACAATTTTAAAGTGATCTAAGAGCAACTAAGAGCCCGTAGATAACTACGGATGGAAAGGGGTGCTAATACCTTCCCTTTTCATAACCTTCTCCCTTACTCAGAATCTAACGAAGGTCTTTTCCTGTTCTTTTCACCTTCCCTTAATTGGATAAAAGAAAAGTCGGTGGCGACTCTTGCTATCCGCACATTTGCGATACAAAAATCTTAAAGTCAGTTCACCGTATTACAGGAACGCTATAAGGATATGCTTAGAATTTGTCCTCATCATGGTTTAGAAGAATGGCTGATCATTCACATGTTTTATAACAGTCTCTTGTACAACACAAGATTGACTATAGACGCTGCTGGTGGTGGCGCACTGATGGATAAACCATATGCCGATGCAAACCAACTTATTGAAAGCATGGCTCAGAACCATTATCAATGGGGAAGCGAGAGAGCTAGTGTATAAAAATCTCAAACGAAAGGTGCCATGGTCGAAGTGAATAGCCTAGATCAAGTCAACGCTAAAGTGGAGGCTCTCACCCAAAAGCTAGAGAATCTTACCATCACTCCCGCAGCTACCGTAGCTGCAGTAGCCCAAACTTGCGACTTATGTGGTCTTCAATCACATCTTGCTCCAGAATGCCCACTTCTAACCGGAGTTCCAGCTGAACAAGCAAACTACGTTCATGGAACCCTTACAGTAATACCTATAACCCAGGTTGGAAGAATCATCCAAATTTCTCGTACAAAAGCAACAACGCGTTGTATGCACCTGGACAAGCTCCTACTACACCACCTGGTTATCCGAAAGCTATCCCAAATCATCCTAATAATGGACCTAATACATCTAACATTCCTAGGAAATCCAATCTCGAAATCATGATAGAACACTTCATTGCTTCTCAATCTCAGACTAATAAAGATGTTCTAAATCAGAATTTACATACTAATGAGCAAATTAAGCAATTATCTAGTAAGGTCGACGCTTTAACCATCCATAACAAGATGCTTGAAACTCAAATTTCACAGGTAGCTCAACAACAAGCACCTACTGCTGCCCCCGCTGGAGTTTTTCCTGGTCAACCTCAACCTAACCCAAAAGGACACGCTAATGCTGTGATACTAAGAAGTGGAAAAGAACTTGACGGACCTGTTGATCCGAGACTAGAAAACCCAGCAATGTACCAAAAGCAAGACAAACCAAGTGAAAATGAGAATGAACCAAAAGAAAAGGAAAGTGATAACCAAGAGGCAGTAGAAA
>CM038792.1:297549715-297627599 GCA_021764765.1 Vicia sativa | reverse complement strand
TTAAAATAGGGTAATGTTCATAATCAACTATTATGTACAATGAATCAACGATTAGAATTTTGTAACACAGGTTACAAACTTTTGTGAATTAAGGCATCATTGACACTCTTTTGTGATATTTTGTTTGAGTATCATTTGTTCAATATCACTTTCTAGCTAGCTCTAATATAAACTTATTGGTTTAAATATTGTGGTTGTTGTTGTTGTTGCTATTGTTGTTGTTGTTGTTACTAAAGGTTATATCAACATGACTAAAAAACCTTTCTTTTTATACATAATATTTTGCATTCATTCATTTTACCTTGGAAATAAGGCGTGAATAAAACCTACACCCATTAGATAGAAAGTAGAAATGGATACGTGAAATTACTACGGGCATGTGGGTGCTAACACCTTCCTACATATACTCCCTTCCCCGATCTCTTGGTTTAAAGACCATGATTTCTTCCTCTCAAGTTTACTCGATGTTTTCCTTTCCTCCCGCGGGATAAAAAACATTCGATGGCGACTTCATTGATATTATATTTGATGATCTTCACCAGTAGTTTCATAGTTGTATGTCTTTTTAATATTAATAAAATAAGGGGACAACAATAATATTAATAAAATAAGCCTAGTTAACTTAACCATTGTTGTATGTCTTTTTATTATTATTGTTTATTTTGTTATTTATTATTTATATTATTGTTGTTATATCAATTTTTATTGTTATTTATTGTACTATTGTTTTTTTATTGTTATTATTGATTTGTTGTTATTATTTTTATTTATTATGCTTGTTATTATTGTAAATGTGTTACTACAATCACGTTCTTGGAACTATAGTAGTTGTGATAGTAGTTTTTATCGATTATTTTAAAACAATGAAGTTGCCACTAATTTATTTGTTCATAAAGAACGGGGAAATATAGATAAAACCCTCGAATGACGGATAAGGCGGTCTACGAGACCATAAGATATATGGATTCGGGAGTCGCTTATGCAAGGGAAAGGTATTGCGCCCCATCCATGCATTACTCGATGGGACCCGTCGATTAAATGCGTGTCTAATTGTATTAAATGCTTTATAAGAATAGAAGAAAAGTCTTTTATGGGTTTTAACAAAAAGATACGCATCACAATGCCCTCATTACTCCTCGTGCAATGGGAAAGTCGGAGTTCCGTAGTTCCTCTTAAAATGTCTTGGTTGGTTGTGTTGATTTTATAAGAAAAATAGTGCTTTAGATCTTTCAAATGCTTGAACTTTAACTTGTATTATGTATGAGGCTAAGTCTTTTGTATGTTCGGGTGTTTGAAATGGCTAATGCACCTCTTTGTAAGAAAAGAGTTTGATGATCGCATATAGTGAAAAAGAGTTGAGTGAGTTGAGTTGATTTTAAGTGGGTGAAAAGTGCAAAACATTAGGCTAACATCTAATAGTTCAAATACTAGAAATTGAGCAGGTGAGTTCATCAATAATCTATCATCTGAAAAAACTTTATTATGAAATTGGTGAAGTGAAACAGGGTTCATTATTAGGTATTCGAGTGAAATAAAATATTTAACAATAATGTCATTCAATAACCTAAATATTCTAAATTCAATTAAGTCGGGCTATCATCCAACAACTTAAACGAATGTCACTATTATTGCATGGATAGAAGTTTTAGCTTATTAGGCTATCATCCAACAATCTAAAGACTTAAGTTTGTTTAAACCGTTAAGCTATCATCTAAACTTAACAAACCTTATCCAAGTTTTTAATGAAATCATTTTTGAAAACAAATTCAATTAAATTAATGTGATTTTGAAAGTGTTTTATAATGCTTTGGTGTATGGAAAGAGAGTTGAACGGGTTATGATTAATCAAGTATATGGACTTAATTAATCTCGTGAATAGGTGCTCTATCTTTAACCATGAAACCCTTGTGCATGGATAATTGGTCTATGGACCAATATTATTGGATTATGGTTGTCGGTGCAAACTAGGGCTTCGATTAACCTTGTGAGAATGACCATGCCCATTCTCAACTTTGATACCCACGAGGAATTTGGCATATGAGCGAAGGATATAAGAATCGATTAAGCATTAATGAAGTAGGAAAGCAAGCGAGCCCATACAAGGTGGCTATATGTATGCTCCTAGAAAGTGGGACTAAGCGTGCGTAGTATTCTAACCGACCGATTAGAACAATCAATTGGATAGTTGTCGTTGTAGAAAAGCCGGGGACGAACTATGAATGTGTCTTGGTGTGCACTTGTATGTATACTGTTCATTGATGAAGAGCCCAAGAGGAGGCTATGTTCTAGTATGATATTAAGCAATAATTAAGCAATAATGAAAACACACAAGAAAATAAAATCCTAAACTATTACAAACCATGCAAGGATGGGGGTAGAAGCTTATGAATGGGGATACATCAAATTAAAAAAATGCGGTTAAAAGCCTAAATAAACAAACAATACAACCCAAACGAATCGAATTAAATAGAAATAACTAAATAAATTAAAACTTTTGCATGGTGAGGATAATCATATGGACTCGGGATTTTAGGTAGGAATGTAAACAACATTAAGCTCAACGTATCAGATGAAAGTCGGATAGAAATTCCTACATCACACGAGATACAAACAAAACCAACAATGCAGAGAAGCTTACAAAGCTCAAGTATTGATTATTGACCATTGCAATTTATTAGATTAATTAGAATAGATTTAAGTAGAAATCAATTCTAGGAGACAAAACAACATTTTGTGTTCACATGCATTGAAAATTAAAGCTGAATTCAATTCAAATTTTGAAATCGTAACACAAAGGTCATTTCAATATAACTTATTTGTTTACAGATGAATTGAATAAAACATAAGAACAAAAGTAGTATGTATAATTATATACAATACTAAATATAACAATAAAATGATAAATATTTTATATACACATTACTAAATATTAAATAGAAATAGTAATTCAACATTTAAATGCTATGAACAAGTGTGAATGTGTAAATTGAATGAATACTTTGAACAATCATGAATGTCTTCACAATAACAAACTTGCAAGTAGCATAAGTGGGATAAAATAAATAAAATGGAATTTGCAACAAGTTCGAAATGGTTAGTGAGCAAGGTATAAAACCGAAATGAAATAGAATGAAACATGCATGATGTACATGAGCAAATGGAGAATTAAACATCTATTATTTAAGCTATTATTCAATTCAAGTTTGAAACATGGAGAATTGGCACTTAAGCAAACTAAGATTAAATCAAACTAATCTGGGCGGCCATTATATGATCTTAACAATGCTTCCTAAGATTCAATTGATTGAACAAAATCGGGCAACCACATACCAACCAATTTAAATCAAGATAAAATGATTTTTCTCGCTCAATTAACACAAAACAATAAATTTCCCATGATAGCTTCTCGGTTAAATCTTACGCAAATAAATGTGACATTGACATTAAATCATCATCGAAACTACAAAAACTACCTTGCAATCAATCATCACAACTCCAATTGAACATAAGCGAGAATAACACAATAAATATCACAACAATTTCTCAGTTAGATTTACACGGGAATAAATATGGCATCATCACTATACCTTCATTGAAACTAATAAACCTTGACTATTATCAATTAAACTTCGCATTCGAAATTGAATTGTATCCAAATCCCTTTTAAATAAAAGGAACATTTGCAACTATCGAAAACCAACAACTATCCTCATAGTTTCTCGGTTCATTTCTATGCAAATAAACACATAAACAACATCACCTTCATTGAAACTAACATCAATTATCACACAATCAAGATCAAAAAAAAAACACTAACATTATTATCTTATTCCAACACAGTTACACAGAATTTAACATGGATTCGACACATGCCACGGATTTGAAACTCGAACAGGATTAGCACCTTCAAGGACGACAATACGCATTCTCGAATTAAATGAAGCAGTATATCCTTCACCAAGGACAACACATTGAACTCGCTTTCACATATTCACACACATTATTTACATACTAGTTATTTCCTTTATCGAAAATTATCGAACTAACGACAAATCAATCTAACGAACATTAAACAACTTTCACAAGATTCTTGATAATCAATATAGTTGAAACAATAGTAATTTACAGCGTCGAGATGTATCCGGCAATTGAAGTTCTTTATCGTCGAGAAACATATAAGTTGTTCGGGACAGTTTGAGGTTCTTTGTTGTTCTTAACTTTGAGGTTCTTCCCTCCATGGCCAAAACATGAATTGGTAGTACCTAGGTCACTGCGTAGGTGTTGAGCTGAAAGTCGAGACAAATTTTCCCATTTAAGGTTGCATAAGATGATGCCTTGCTGCTGTTAACAAGCGAAATCACGGAGGCAGGAGGAAGAAGAAGGTTGCGGTGTTTGAGAGAAAGGTAATGAGGAAAGCGAGGTGAGCAGCCCGATTAGGGTGAGGCCGTGGAAGGGATGGTGGTGAGAAGAAGAAGGTGGAGTCGAGGTGGTTTACGGTTTTAAGGGATTGAAGAGCGGAGGTTGAGATAGGCGGTGAATAGAAGGTATGCGGTTGGGAGATATGTTGAAGAGTGGTTTCGAGAGAGATGAAAGGAGTATGTTTGAGGATGATGCTGGAAGATGGTTGTTATGAGTGAAGGATGGTTAGAGAGCGAGTAACAGAAGGTGATAGTGTGGGGTATGTGAAGGAGGGTGAAAAAGATGAGGTCTGGTGAGTATGGCAGAGGTGTGAAGGAGAATGGTTATGGTGAGTGGAGGTTAACGACGGTTGGAGGCGGAGGTGTTGGTGGAACAAGAGACAAAGGAGTATTCGTTGAGAGTATGGCGAGATGAGTATGATGATGGAGGGTGAGGCCGGCGGTTGTTGTTTTGTGGTTCGGCCGAGATTGGAGGTTGATGAGAAAAACAAGAGTGACAGAGGGTTGTGGATAATGATGGTAGGAGGAGGTTGAAAGGTGATGATAATGGATGAAGATGATTGGTTATTGTATGAAGATAAAGAGGAAAAGTTATGTTTTATCAGATAGATCTGCCTCTTTTCTCCTTGCCCCCGCGTGAACAGTAGTAAAACCTCAATATATATAACATAAATGTGATAATATCAAAACTACCCCTAATGAATAAATGGGCCACAAAAATGGGACGGATAAAAAATGACAAACCCAAAAGTATTTTTGTTTGAATTTTCTGAAATAAATATTGGACACCTAAAATTTTCAAAACCGATATAAATTTGAACACTAAATTATCCGGAAAAATAAAATGAGTAAATTAAAATAAACTACGTGTCTCAAAGATTAAAGAAAAATTATCAAAATGTTTTCAATCGAATGAAATGATAATAAAGAATACCCGGTTTAAACACTTACGGTTAAAACAAATCTTCACAATGTATCGAAAAAAGTAGAGAGCACATTTTCATGATCTACGCCACGTAGGTTCATACAGCTTGAGTTCAAGGTGAAAAAATATTTTCCTCTAATTTCCAGATATCGAATCGCTTTTAACCGTCTATAAAAAACCAATATCAATATCATTTGCATATAAACAACAACCACAAGCCAGGTAGAGATAAAAATGCATAAGTAAAATATTTTATTTTACACTCTACGAGATGATCACAGGTTTAAATTGACTTTAATCAACCTACACACAACACGCAGTGATGCAATGACAAATGGATGACATTTAACGCCGTAATAACCTAAGTATGCAGTAATGTGAAACCGAAAACATCGTTAAACCGTAAAATTTGAAAATAATGTCTGCCCCGCACCATCCCGCACTTTTACCGGTCCCGAAAAAGATGCCGCCAAAAAGCCAAAATATTTAAATACAAAGCCACCGCTTCCACAACAAACATAAACAATGGCAAAACCATAACATGCAAAAGCATAAAACAAAAAGAATAGTAGAAACCAAAAATCACAACCGCATAGCCAAAATATCACCACCAGCAGCCGCCAAAACCATCAACAATCAAGCAACGCCAAAACCACCGCCACGCCGCCACCAGCGAAAAAAACAACTTTCATCTTTAGCCGTCATAACGAAAATATGCCACTTACGAAACCACTTTCAACGTCTCCATCTCAAATATCACCACCAAAACCACACCCCTCAAGCTCGCCAACTAAAATAAAACCACTCTGTTTAAAAAAAGAAGAACCGCCTTCCAAGCGAAAGAAAAAGCACAAATTACCCTCGCGCCTTAAGCGAAAATGTAGCGTACGCCGCATGCAAAAAAAATAAAATACCATCGGTGATGCCGCGAAAATGCGAGAGCACCGCGAAAACCGTCATCGGCTGAAGCCATCCGATCACCAAAAAACGCTTTAAGAAAGCCGATCGCTAAATTAAGTCATCTCAAGATGCGCCTGCTGAGAACCACTTCTTAAAGAAAATAAATAAGTTAGCCATCTGGCAATAAGCCAACGCCAATAACCGCTTTCGCCGCTTCTCCATCACGAAATAAAATATGCCGCCATACTTTAAAAAAAACCGCACCACTGCAAAAAAAAAAAACTCCATTCGCCATCAGCAGCCACGCCGCCACTAACCACTGGCAAAAAAACATGCGTCGCCATCTCAAAACCATAACAAAAAATATGGCGAAAATTTCCATCCCAAAGTTAACCAATACCCGGCCTAGTAAAAATTTTCAAAAAATTTAAAAACACCGCGGCATATCTCAAAAAAAATCCAAAAATTAAAACACAAACACCTTAAAAATATAATTGAGATTTTAAAAAAATCCCAAAGAGTTAAAATACCGCAAAACTTTAAAAGATATAATTGATTTTGTTAGAAAAAATCCCAAAAAGTTAAGGAATACCGCGGACTTCTCAAAAAATACCGATGAAATTAATCAAAAACGAAAAAAAATTAAAAACCACCCGCGAAAACATAACAAAAAAATATACCTAGAACACCGAAATGAGCCAAGGCGCAACCGACATCTTAATGTCTTGACCGTACCAGCTCCATTCGGTGAACAAGATACACTTCCCAAAAAACAACCATCAACACCGCCGTGCAGTGATAAATGTTGTCGATAACCATCACCCGACATTCGCACGATAAAAATTTTAAAGAACATGTACAAACATGTTAAACAACTTCGCCAACGACAAATATTTAGATAAATCAAAAGTAAAAATTGCACACGCTCAACTTCTAGTAATGATCCACTTGTTGCCGCCCGCGCCAATGCCAAGTGGCATATATGGATCAACTTCCATTGGAGAAATATAAACATTCTTCTTGGTGGATAACTACTAAGTAAGAGGACCTTGGGAAATAAACACCGAAGTTCAATGGGACTTCAGCTTAGAAATAAGCAAGCCACCGTACCGCCACACACTAAAATTGTAGGAAAAATATGCCAACAAAAAATACCCGAAATATATATGTGTTATCCACCGAAAACTACGCAGGAAGTAATAATGAAACTTTGTAAAATTCACCAAAAAAAAACCACCATCACCAAAATTCCGTTAACATTTTTACTTGGAAATTCACAACTATGTTGGAAGAAAAAAAGCGCCGTCCGTCAAAGCCGTCCAACAAGTATAAAACTTTTGAGAAAAGAATAATTTCATTTGAGACATAACAATTTTGATCCTTATGAGGATATTTATAACCCATTGGGGCTCCCCCAGAAACTAGCCAGCTTATACATGGTATGATATAGTTTAATGTTTTTAAAAAAAGGGTATAAAATTGATTTCTACACCAAAGAAATTCAAGCCACCATGAAGATAATGCATCAAACACAAAATGCGGATTTACCACGAAAAAACTCCGGCATCTTTGTAAAAAAGAACCATTTTAGCCGCACCAATGCCCCAAGTTGGAAAATTGGATGCAAAGAAAATGTCGTAACACCGGGATCGAAAAGAACACAAAATAATAACTCATGTACTGCAGCCGACATGAATGTTTCCACTAACCAGTCGAAAGAGGACCGTAACCATAAAACCTGTTTAAACAACAACGACAAATCATCATTTATCTTGCTACGAGTAATTGCAATAAGCAAGAATAACTCACTAGGGAGAAAGGAATCCATTCAACACCGAGAATAAACACTCACCGTGGATAAATCTTCCCGCCATATTATGCCATGCCATTGCGGACGCGTGACAATTGATGCTATGCCCAAATCTTGCCATCCCGTGGTGGGATGCACACCACTGAAAAGAAAAAATACACTAAAATAAACACACCAGGATTCAAAGGATTGGTTGAGAACACTCATAGAATCACTATAAAATTGCCTCCACTAAGACTTACTCGGGAAGTTGTTATCCGAGAAAAATAACAATAAAGGGTTGCACCCGCTTACCGCAAACTCAAGCCGAAACAACTTCATGGGAAAAAAATCCATGGCCAAGCATCCATTCCACCAAAAGATCACCACCGGAGATTCGGAAAGAATCAACACCGCCCCATGAATCAATTGAACAAGCCTTCAAACTTGTGGCAAGAAGAACTAATTGTCATTTGAGAAATAGTCTTCATATTATGATTCATTGAGGAAAAGAAATAGGTGATCTTGAAATATCCAGGAGTCTGGTTTGAGGGGTTTATGTATGAATATTCTATGCATGATGTGATATGAATGAATGCATGAATGTACTAGTTAATGCATTGGTTATCAAACGAATTCACGACATGTGGTTCTAGAAGGCAGGAAGAAAATGGCACAATAAGATGATTGACCAAATTCTAAATATTTTCCTTGGAAAGGATGCAATGTTAATTCTTGTAAAGGAAGAATAACAAATTATGAGTTGAATAATGATGATCGAGAGGAGTCCCCAGTGGAATGCAATTGCATTAGATTTTTCATTAGAGATATCTCGACTTGAGAAATTCAACATGCCTAATGCGCTAGACCTTAAAGCTTTCTTGAAAAAGAATGCCCTAATATCCGTATTCTACAATACTCTCGCGATCATCGGTATTTCAAAATACTGGATATTACGATTATGGAATAACATGCCTTGACATGAGCTTTAGAGATACTTCAACATATCAAAATAACCACCTTAGATTCTGAATCTCGAGTAGCGGACTTTGCAAACATGGACAACACCCCTACATTAGCCTTGGAGACTTGACATCTAAGTAGTTGCTTGAGATCAATGAATCTTTTCAACAAGAATACCTTAGAATAGATCTTGAATGGACTTCTACATCTCAAGTAATTTCCTCAAATTTACTACATTTGAATAAAGAGCTATGCAAACATAGGGAACACCGAGCCAGGATGAGCTTTAGAGAGACTTCCACGTCTCAAAGTAGTTATGGTGATTGATTCTTGAAACAAACACTTGCTCCAATTAAAAAGAGACTTCTTGTCAAAATAGCTTCAAATCAACAACATATGAGCAACTAACTTAATGGAACAAGAGCTTTTTGAAGGCTTCAATGTCTAAAGTAATTGCCTCGGATTGATTGGAACCGAGTGATTAGTTACTGCGATGATTGGAGCGAAATGCACCAATTTATAGCCTTAGAGACTTCCATGTCTCAAGTAATTGCCAGAATATTTGAATCTTGAAAAGAAGGTTGTCCCACTAACCACTCTTTGAGAATGACCAAATCACTTGCGATTGCTCTTTAAGGACTTTCCCAGTTAGCGGTACGAGGAACTAACTTTCGGCTTGACTATTCCCAAGTTAGCAGAAATCCTGAGAAAATAACTTGTGTTATGCTCCACGGGATCCTTAAACGTCATGCCTCTTGATTTAACTGAGTGATCAAGTCTCTCTTCTTTGGACAAAGTTAAATTCTTCACTGATGTTCATTATGAGAACTTCTTTAATGTCAGATAATTGTTTTAGATGTAGAATAATGTTTATTATGACAATTCTAATGCAACATTTATGCGTCTTAAAGCTTTGTATGAAAAACATTATGACTCCTTTTTTTGTGTGAGCGAAACACTTTTTAGAGTGTAACACTTTGAAAACTTTTTTCTTTATGAAAGTTAAGACAAGCATATGATACCAATACATACTTAACACGCACCGTAAGTCGAGAATGCGATCTCTTTGTTGTATGCTTTTGAATTAACCCATGCTTCAATTAGGACTATTAAGGGTTGTAACTTGGCCTGGTTCACGGTTTTTTACAAAAAATATTTTTAGGCTCAAAATTATTTGGTGCCCATCCATTCTCCATGATGTCCTTCAGTCCTAAGTTCAACTATCTTGATACGAGCACTCATCTTTCGAAAGAAGTTATGATGGTTGAGGAACCAAAGCGAGGTTTCTTGACACGACAATCACTCACATCTTGTCTTTGTTGTCTATCCACACGACATTGTTCTTTGTTGAGAATTTACTTTGACAATCCTTTCTCACTTTCTCACTTTTCGATTTGATTTCCCTAAATTTTGCCTAAGCGACTTGTTTTCAAGTTTTGACTTAGCGGGATTTTTTCTTTCTTTCCTATTCATTCTTTCTTTTGGAACAAGTCGTTGATCTTTACCTTGTCTTCAATTTTTCTTAGAAGTGATTGTGATTGTTTGAGTCTTTGGGTAAATGAGGGATAACCGTTGTTGTATCGTTATCTGTTGACCTTCTGATGTGAGAGAGGTAACCAATATAGTGTCATCCTCTTTTGATGCACACTATTGATAGATGAAGGTCGACTATTGCAGTTTCGACTTTTCTCAATCTTTTGAAGGATAGCCATTGTTGTATCCTTTGATGCACACTCTCTTGATGAGTTTTGAACGCTTGAACAGATTAACTGAACACTACCCGCCCCTGGGTTAAGATGAGGGTTTTTTATAAACAAAAAATAAACTCCTACTTCAAGGCACGAAGGGGGTAACAAGGGCCCATCTCCCTTATAACTTCGGTGTTTGGGAATTTGAAACAATGCCTGTACATCGTTAGTAGGGTTCTACTCGAAAGCATACATCTAGAGACCTGGTGTTTTTCAATTATCGTCATCCTCCCTCCTAATCTTTGCCTAGGCGAAAGTTTTGGTAACTTTGGTATCAAAATGCTCGCAAATCAAATAAAGAGTGATAACGAATGGATTGAGTGACCACGAATGGATTACTTCAAGACAAACATACTCGTTGCATTAAGATTAAAAACCAACAAGTTTCTACATGCAAACAAAATTTAAAGAATTAAACAAGATATAAATGAACATGCAGTAAAGAAATAAAAGACTGTCATTGTTAAAGAGACTTTAGCTCCTCCTGGACTTGTCGATTCAGATAACTTTCTATAGTCTTGGCACTCACTTGAGTACGAGGTTGTCATTCACAAACAAAATCCCTCCTTGAAGACTTTTTGATCACATCGCGCATTATGATCATATCTTGGCGGGAATGAATTTGGTGGCTTAACAAATTTAGGAACCACCAATAAACTTTGAACCAGATATGGAAGAAGTTGAATGTAAGTCACTGGAATTGGATTAAGAGGGGCCTCCCTTCTTTCTAGATTATTCAAGTGCAGTTTGATTTTGGGTTAGCTCTGCGAAGTTGAGGAGGATCGGACAAAGTTCTGATCAAAGGCTTGAAAGATGGTAATGGGGATAATGAGCGGTGTTGCGATCGACATCCCTTTGCTAGAACTCGCGATATCTTTGCTAAAGGATTCCATCTTTTACGGTGACCTTTGGTCTACCTCATTCTTGACACCATTCTTCAAAGTCTCGACTTCCTCTTGGTAAGCAATTGTCCATGGGTTTTGGAAGTCCCTCGAAATTTCTATCATCAGAATTTGCAACCAAAATGTCTAAGCTCGAGCCATTCTATTTGAAAGACAGAATCTTGTCATCAATTAACTCTTGAAATTTGCATTTGAAGACAACTTTTTTCCAGTTTCATGCCCTGTAGTCGGCATGAAAAGCACATTTATCTCTCATCAAACCAGCTTTAACAATCCACAGGCCAGCGCCCTCCGGTATCACAACAACACTCGAATTAGGTAAGGCAATAGTCGAGAATATGGTATTGGGATTGTTGAATATCATTGAGCATATCGAGGATAATGCAGATTAATATGTTGATTTATCTCCTTTTCTTTGGTCGAGGAGTAACAAGCAATTGTCGAGAATCTTGAAGGTGAAGGACGATGATGGCCCGATGGGAGAATTTTAGCTGGAGAGTTCGTTATGTGTGGATGTCCTTGACCCATGGAGACACCGACGATAGAAGCGGTAACCAAGTTTGTAGCAATTGGTGTAGTGTTGCACTCTTTCTTCAACACTACTTGCAAAGATCCATGACCAAACTCATCTAAATTTTCAAATGATTAACCACGCATATAGTTTCTAACCATGTTGAAGCTTGTCTATAGCCCTCGAGACATCCTTTGAGTTTTGAGCATGTATCGAAATGTCAGTTTGATCTTTACGGACAAAAGTGATGGAATGAGTTTTTTATGAAGATGAAATGCATGGTAATGCATGAAAGAATACAAATGTAATGTAAAGGTAATGCATGTAAGAATGCAATGTGATGTGATTATATTGATGTTATGCACATAATCACATGTAAAGTAACACAAATAGAGGTTTAAAAGGGCGGTCGAGACATGGTTTTGGCGTACCAACAAATTCCCCACAGGATGGTTCTAATCTTTTTAAATTTTCTCGAGTCTCAGTCCCTTTTAACAAATATTATCATCACGCGAGCAGTACGTGGTGATAATATTTCAAAATATACTCCAAAACGGCTCTTAAAGGGATACTCAAAATCCTTTATTTGAGAGAGGGTCTCTCGGTTTATATATCCTAAAATAAACTTATAGTTATAGGCCATTTATCGGAAATTGATGTCCTACACTATCATGGGCAACAACCTCCTTAAGACAACCAACTCTAAGATGAGTCTTGGCCAGTCCACAAGACATTGAGTCAAAGAGACCTAGGCTCACATGACCCTCATCCTAAATGTTACCTAGAAGCACAGTAAGAAGCATCTATGTATCATAACCAACAAGTTCCAAACAACAATAACATATATCAATAGGATAATATACAAATCATAAAGAAGTAATAGGCGATGAACAATTAATAAACATCTAGAATAAATTAATAAATAAACACCGAAGAACTAAACTAGGGTATACTCTAAGTCGTCCCAATGAGAAATCGCCACACAGTGATAGCCGGTTTTTTCATCGGTTATTTTAAAATAATGAAGTAAGCCACATAATTTTATTTGTTCATAAAGAAGCGAAATATAGATACAACCCTCGAATGAAGGATAAGGCGGTCTCACAGACCAAAAGATGGATTCGAGTCGGTTATCAAGGCAAGGTATTAGCACCCTTGAATCCATCGTACTGATGGGACCCATTTAGTTCGTGCGTGTCTAAGTGTGTTTATTAAATGCTTTATAAGAATAGAAGAAGAAAGGTCTTTATTTATGGGTTTTTGAACTACTGAAGACATCACATCTTGTGCCTACGTACTCCCCGTGCAATGGGAAAGTCGAGTTTCGTAGTTCCTTTTAAAAATGTTTTGGTTGGTTGTGTTGACTTATAAGAAAATAGTGCTTTAGACCTTTCAAATGCTTGAACTTGACGTGTATGCATTGTATGCCAGGCTAAGTCTTTGTATGTTTGTGTTTGAAATGGATAATACCTCTTTGTAAGAAAGAGTTTGATGATCATATATTAGCGAAAAAGAGTTGAGTTGATTTTAAGTGGGTGAAAAGTGCGAAACATTAGGCTAACATCTAATGATTCAAATACTAGAAGTTGAGCAGTGAGTTCATCCAATCTTCTATCATCCCAAAAACTTTAAATGAAATTGGTTAAGTGAAACGGGGTTCACGTTATTAAATATTTCGAGTGAAGTAAAATATTTAACTTATTGGGCTATCATCAAATAACCTAAATATTCTAAATTCAATTAATCGTCGGGCTATCATCCAATAACTTAAGCGAGCGTCCTCTGTTATTTTTTAACATGGATAGAAGTTTTTAGCTTATTGGGCTATCATCAACAATCTAAAGACTTCAAGTTTGTTTAAACCGTTAGGCTATCATCTAACAACTTAAACAAACCTTATCCAATTTTCTTTAATGAAATTCATTTTTTGAAAACAAATTCAATTAAATTAATTTAATTTTGAAAGTGTTTTATAATGCTTTGGTGTATGGAAATAGAAGTTGAATCGGGTTATGATTAATCAAGAATATGGACTTAATTAATCTCGTGAAGATAGGTGCTCCTATCTTCAACCATGAACCCTTGTGCATGGGTAATTGGTATATGGACTAATATTATTCATATTATGGTTAATCGGTGCAAACTAGGGCTTCGATTAACCTTGTGAGAATGGCCATGCCCATTCTCAACTTTGATACCCTTGAGGAATTTGGCATATGAGCCAAGAGGATATAAGAGTCCGATTAAAGCAGTAATGAAGTAGGAAAGCAAGCGAGCCCATACAAGGTGGCGATATGTATGCTCCTAGAAAGTGGGACTAGTGTGGCGCTAGTATTCTAAACGACCGATTGGAACAATCGATTGGATAGTTGTCGCTGTAGAAAAACCCAGGACCAAACCATGAATATTTGTGAGTGTGCACTTGTATGTATACCTGTTCATTGATGAAGAGCCCAAGAGGAGGCTATGTGTTCTAATATGATTACAAACACGTAATTAAGAAATAATTAAAACACACTAGAAAATAAAATCCTAAACTATTACAAACCATGCGGGGATGGGGGTACAAGCTTATGAATGGGGATACATCAAATTGAAAATTGCGGTTAAAAGTCTAAATAAATAAACAATACAACCCAATTGAATCGAATCAAATAGAAATAACAAAATAAATTAAAAACTTATGTCGCATGGTGAGGAGAATCACATCGTATAGACTCGGGATGTTAGGTAGGAATGTAAATAACCGGCTAAGCTCAATATATTGGATGAAAGTCAGATAGAAATTTGATAACACGAAATCGTATCATATATTTGCTATGAAATTAACCCGTTTTTACATCGCATTGACCCGCTTAACTCCCGAATATTCCGAGTTTTCATCTCTTTTTGCAGGTACCACATATCTCAGGACAAATTAGCAAATAACATCAAACAAACAAAGTAAACAACAAAGATCAGAAGAGAAAGGATCATTCTACCAAAAATCTACAGAGTTTGCTGATGTTACGGTCGTCACCCCCTTGCCACGACCGTAACGCACCACAAAGGCGTGTTACGCTCGTCATAGCTTTGCCACGACCGTCACGCGCTAATTCATGAAGTGCGCCCGTAACACAACTGCCACGATCGTAACGCGCTATGTTTCAGTTTATGAAAGACATGGAGACGTGGGCAAAAGCTCAACAGAAGAGTCTTCACAGACTCCTATATTTTCTCAAGTCACGACTCAACCCACTCTCCCTATTATTTCTCAAGATTTCAAATCAAACCCACGATGAAGTTTCAACTTCCATCACTACTATTCTCTATAAATAGCAGTAGTTACAAGGAAGAAGACACAGAGCATTATGCAATCGAACCTTGCGGAAGCTCTGCCGAATTCAAAACCTTGCCTTTCTAGTTTTCATTTTGTTCCTGCAATTTCATATTCCCTTGTTCACTTTACTGTCCGATAACAATTTCCAACATTAGGAAATTTCTATTCTAGTTAGGATTTGTTTCAAGCCACATAATTCTTTTATTTTCCCAATTCCGAAGGTCCGAGTTTCCGATTTGTGGAAGAAGGACATAGGAGTTTTGCTTTATTTCAGGTTTTTATTACATTTAATTTTAGGCACAATTTAATTGTTTATTACAAGTTTAATTAATTAATTATTCAGAATGTTTATTTTTCAATTCTTTGATTATGTTTGCTGTGAGTTTAATTTAATTACTATGGCTAGCTAATTTCCTTGTGTCGGTATGTGATAGTAAATGACAGTAGGCATTTAATCAAACCTAAGCTAAAACCTTAATCAACTTAAACTCTGGTTATAACTTTTTGTAATTTAAAATAAAACCTTTTTGTTACGAAAGTAAGAAAAGTAGAATAGGTTAGGATCGAGACCACGAAAGTGTGAGGTTTTAACCGGATAGCTAAAGTTAGGCATTCGATTTAAATACAGCGAGGCGCTTTAAAAGCGAGTTAGATTTAATTAAGTTTTCAAAGTATTTTCTAAACACTTATGGGCTGGCGAGGAGCGGCATAGGCTAGGCGTATAATCCGAGATAAGACCACGAAAGTGTGAGTTGAGATTTTTAAGCGATTATTTCTACAGAACAATTAAGTTAACCATCTTTATACGCTTAGGTACGATTAGATCCCTTAGGTCCTCTCTATTACATACCGACCGCTTTATTATTATCTAAAATCAATTAGTTTTAATTTTCCTTACCTCCCAAAAAACCAAACGTGACATTATCCGCCTTAGCTAAATTAGCATACTTTCCCAGCACTAGAGTGATTACAAAGTCCATGTGGATTCGACATTCTTTTTATTACTACCGCGATAGACTGTGCACTTAAAGTTAAGATACCGTTAGACACATTAGATCAATCGCACATCAAGTTTTTGGCGCCGTTGCCGGGGACTTTGATTTAGTCACTAGTGCACTCATAAAGTAACACTATCTAGACTAAGGCAACTATTTATTTTCCTCTGTATGCCAAATACTCGCTCTCAAGCGATCCTTTGCATATACAAATAAGCGATATCGGCGTTATATCGAATAAGAAAGCGAATTCAAGAGCATTGTGAACTCAACAATCTTCCTCCGTCTAAACTTCCGGATATTGACGAAATGAGAAGAATGGCTGAACCACCACCCCCACCTCGTCCTCTTAAGGATTACGCAGTTCCTTCTCAAGCGAAGCCTCACAACAGTATTGCTGCTCCTGCTATTGCTCAAAGCGATTTCGAGTGAAACCTTTCGCTTCTTTCCGCCGTTCGTGAACCAATTTTCGGATCTCTACGTGACGACCTCTACATCCGATGTTTGTGCGATGCGCAAACAACGTGAAAATAATTGTAAACCCGGGCGTCGATTGCGCCTATTTCCTTTTTCTTTAAGAGCGAGGAGCTCACGCATGGCTCCAATCTCTTCCTTCAAACTCAATCACCACATAGGATGAGTTGAAGAAGTCTTCAGCTGATATTTCCCACCAAGCAATGCTATGTTAGAGCTAACATCAATGCTTTTAGACAAAAGATAACGAATCTCTATTGAGCTTGGGAACATCATACCCCAAAATTTTACCTCCTACTTCTCAAGACATTCCATACATCCATACTCAAGTTCCTCGAGGGTTAGTCGAGACAAACCCCTCTCTGAACAATCAACCCAAACTAGGGTTTGGCAATTCGAATCCGATGGATTTCCAAAATCTCCAATGGTCATCATGCCTCCTCATATGCTTCAAAGAATCTCCATGTCAAGTTTCAAGCCTTACAAGTCAAGTTTCCTCGAATGATTGCTCGGATGGTTGAAAATCAGTTGTATTGGACAAAAGTCAGCATGGTCAACATACAGTCAAACTTCATGATTTTGGTCGACATCCTCATTTTAAGTCACATTCATCATTTGATAAAGGGTTGATCATGATTTATCGAGGAAAACTCAAGATTTGCTCAAAAGTCAAACTTTCAAATTAGGGTTTTCTAGAAATGTCAACGAACTTTGGTAGCATAACTTTCTCATACTTTATCAAATTTTTTTCCACCACCTCTCATTTTGAAGGAAATTCAATTCTCTTCAACTTCATGTCTCACAAGCATGGTCAAAAAATGCTTCATTTTGAGGACATGGATCAAAATATTACAGGTCCTTTTCAAAGTCAACAAAATGTCAACTTTTTGTAATGAAGTGATATTGAGCATGGAAACTCCAATTGAGATGAAACCAAAGAGGTTGTTTAGAGGACATCTAGAGCTTTCTAAAAAGTCCAAGAACACTAAAAAATGTTGAAAATTGAGCAAGATACACCTTGTACAAGTTGGACATTTTTGAACAATTGCACAAAGAAAGATACTTGTCAAAATCCAATTTTTTCCAAATGGGCCTATAATTTTATGATCCAAACTTGATCATAATATTATTTGTGACCTCTTGATGCCTTGCCACGACCTCTTTCTATTTTTTTGATTTGTTTTTGAATTTAAAAGCATTTAATTCAAATTTAAATAAAATAAAATATGAAAACAAGGTATAATTTGAATTGGATTGGTTTTCTATCAAGCTTGGGGACCAAGAAAGCCCACACAACATGCCAAATTCGTGCTAGCTCATGCATGGAAGGAAAAATCAAATTTTGAAAAGATTTAATTTTATTTGAAAGAGAAATTATTTTGCATTCAATGGCATATCTTTTCTTTTCTTTTTGCTCCAATATCACACTCTATAAATACCCAACACATTGACAAAGACAAAGGACGAAACCCTAGCCCTTGGAAGCAACCCTTATTTTCTCAAAATTTTTCCAAAGTTGTCAATTTCGATTTTGATTTTCCAGCTAGTTTCAAGGAGTTTCAAGCATTCCATCGCCTTCCTTGATATCCCAATCATTCCGACCTTTACTCGAAGCAAATTCACCCCAGATCGTGCTATATAGCTCACTCCGATTTGGTATTTTGTTTAATTTCGATTTCTTTAATCAATGCATTATTAATCGTTTTGGGTTGTTTGTATGAATTCAGCACACTCATTAGACCATGAATGATGCATCTCATGCAACTTAGACGAAAACACGAATCACCATTGTTAGGGCATTTTGAAATGTTTGCCTCGACGTCTGAGGAACTTTCAGCAAAACTAACACCACCATTGAATTCGCTAGGAGTCGATTTAGGGGTAGGTATCCCTTTGCCATTTATTTTTGTATTTGCGGTTGAAGTTTTGGATCGTAGGAAGGCGGCCAAGACTAGGGCTCGGCGTCGTTATTGAAAGCAGACCGGCCGAGGCTTGTGGGCGTTCGTGTGTTCTAATCGTCCATTCATACCATCTGGGTCCCACGCGTTTGACTGTGTTTGAAATTCCACTTTATGACACGTATTCACTTATAAACCACTAATTCCAGAGTCCAAATACAAAAGCAGCCTAGCTCAGTTGGCAACGTGTTGATGGATTTCCTCAGAGGGCGTGGGATCGAATCCTGGAAAGACCACTTCTTTTTTATCACTTTGAAAACTAACTTTTTTTCTATTTTCTTATTTTTTTCTAATATTTTCATGTTATTTAATTAATCTTCAAATAATTTTATCATGCATTTAAAAAACACCAAAAATATTTTCTTTTTGCATTTTAATCAGAAAAGTACTTATTTAATTTTTAACATTAAAATTAATATTTTTGCATGCATATTTTAATTAATTGCTAATTAATCACTAAATTGACTTTTAATTGTTTTTAATTATCGAAATTGATTCAGAAAATTACCAAAAAATTATCTTATCATATTATTGTCATTACTAACACGGCTTTTTTCCTCATTCAAAATCATATTTTACTAACATTTTCCTCTTATGCAATTTTCTCGTATTTTCCGATTATGTATACATTTCACAGTTTATGCGTCGTTCGGACAATTTTCTTTTCTTTTTCATATTATGTAGCTGCCTATGGGATGTAATAGTTTAATTAGGACTTTTATTTTCCGCTCTATTATGTAGCGCCCAAAGCCATGTAATAGCGTAACTTTATCTTTCCGCACTTTACTTTCCGCAATTTACTACGAACCCTATTTGCTAGTAATTAGGCGTGCGGAAAGATAAAATTGGACATAGATGACTCATAATTTCAAGATAAAACATATCTGAATTTAACACACTCTTCACATGCACCCCTTAAGGTAATTCTCTCTCGTTGCCTTTCGAATACAAATGGTCAAGTCCTCGAGCGTGGGGTATCTAGCACCGTTGCCTATAAGTATATCATCATAGTCCCTTTGATACAAAGATCATGAGTCCCTCGGCGTGGCCTCTGAAACATGATCTCGTCCCTCGATTGTTGCCTCACGGAAAGTGATGATCGTCCCTTGAATGTGCTGGGATACTTCCTGGTTGCCTTCTATGACCATCCGATGTCCCTTCGAATGTCCCTCATACATCCAACGAATAGGGTTACCTACCAACTAATGGTACGGATAACACTATTCTAAAGGAAAGTAAAACAACACGAAAATGACCATTCTGAGTAGGTAATAAGACTTTTAGTTGCTTGGTCTATCAAAATACTTTTCACACCTTACACTTTTGTCAAAGTTCAAACTCTTTTCAAAAATGAAACATTTCCGAACACTTTGTATACATTCCTACATGAATCATTACAAAGTCAAAGCGAAATTCCTTTTCAAAACATTTTTGTCAAACACACAGAAAGCACAATTTTAAAGTGATCTAAGAGCAACTAAGAGCCCGTAGATAACTACGGATGGAAAGGGGTGCTAATACCTTCCCTTTTCATAACCTTCTCCTTACTCGAGAATCTAACGAAGGTCTTTTCTGTTCTTTTCACCTTCCTTAATTGGATAAAAGAAAAGTCGGTGGCGACTCTTGCTATCCGCACATTTGTGATACAAAAATCTCAAAGTCAGGTTCACCTATTACAAAGCTGACTCTTGCGGGGAGACACCCTAAAGAGAATGCCTTAGGGATTTCTAGATCATTTCTTGTTTCTGTTTGACACTTGCTTTATCTTTAAGGGTTGCTTGGGCATTATACTTGTGGGAGATCCTACCCGGATCCGGTTTCCTTTAGGTAAGTAGCAATAGATCATCGTGACCCTTAGGCGTATACAAAGCGGTCAACATGATGGCTATGTTAGTGTGACACTTTGGATGTCTGATACTCTTCATTTCCAGTTGAGGATAGTATTTGGCTTCTGTGGTGTCATCGACACTAACTCAACTTTTAGAACCTTAATTGACCCATCTTGGCCATTAGAAGGTAGTGAGATGGCGGCTTTGGTGTAGACGGTTGGTTGATACCGATGCTCGCTCATTAAATCGGACTTTTGGGATATTTTCGGTTGACCACTTGGTAGTCGTATTGAAATAAAGCCTCTGAGAAAGATCAATGATATGAGATTCCTAGAACTCGGTTACTATTATAGGACGGGATGAACCAACTCAAACTTTTGGTAGGGTAATCACCTATACCTCATGCAAGCCTTAAACCTAGGGCTATTGTGTGAATTGTTTGTGTTGCTAAACATGACATCATGACATCATCATTGCATATCATTTCTAACTATTTCAAGGACCTAGGGATTTATCTTTGCTCTGTTTTGTAGGGATTATGGCTTCTAGAAAGACTATCGAATCAACTTCATGGGTATACCTTCTCATTCAAAATTGGTTTCATAAATTCCCGATCATGCTCGGTTCATCAAAAGACATGGTTATCTACTTGACTTGGTTATTCCGGTTTTGAAGATATGATGCATCCTATTCGATTCTTTGATCCGAAACACCATTGCTTTACATTCCCAGTTATCGGTGGTTTACCTTGGAAGAGTTCTCTAAGCTACTTGGGATACCTATTCTTGACCAAATGCCATTCACGGTTTAGAAAAGGTTCCTAGAATGCGAAGACAGCATCATTACACTAAAGCGCTCGGACATTGAAGCCAATTGGGAAACAAAGCGAGTTAAGGGTTTACTTGCTAAGTTCCTGATAAAAGCGAGAATTCCTCAAAGCTATGAGTTTCCATGCATTGGATCATTCATAGATATCAAGCGCCATCAAGTTGTTCCTTACTACCATGATCTGTGCCTACTTTACTTGGAGATATTACGCATTCTCTCACACTCGTACTATCGAGACAAGGAACTCTCGTATGTTTGCTGCTTACTTTCCGGTGGTTTATTTGCACCTTTCTCCATCGATTTTGAAGAACGAGCAAAGGTTGAAGTGGTCTCAAGGCTCGTATTACTCTCATTCGGATATCCGTTGGTGTCTTTTCTCTCAAAAGACTTCACATTCATTGAGCGTTGTGGAGAATTCCCTAATGTACCACTACTTGGCATAAGGAGATATCACTTACAACCTTCTCTAGCTCTCGTCGGTTTGGTTATGCTCGAAGATGGTCCTCATGATATGCTTCTCCAAGATATTGTGTTCGACTACAACCACGATCTCGAATGCAAGCGAAGTTCATACACGCAGGGCATGGTAAAGAAATGATACCAAGACTTTGGGGCACAAAACTCCATTCCTTGGGAACCTTACCTCAAATGGGTGCGAGCTCGAGCTCAAAACCTCATGATGCCATTTACACCGTGTTACCCATAATTATGGAACCTTGCTATAGGTGGCGTACCACATACTATTCTTCATCCCGACATGCCTACTGATTTTGAAGACTTGAAGAGATCCTGGATTCAGCTTAAAGAAGAAAGGGATACGTTCGAAGCTCAATGTTATGCAAGAGAGAAGAAGGTGCTAGAGTTGACCAAGCTACTTCGAGGAGGCGGAACATCAGCGCCTACCTCGGCACCAAGAGGAGCGCCCATGGGAGACTTAGAACTTTAGGTTTTTGTTTATTTTGTCTTTCTGAACTATCTTTTGTACTTAAAAAGAAAAAAGAATAAAAAGAGTACTAATAAATGTTTGTTCATGTTTGTTTAACAAATTTAAATTCCTAAGGTCCTTGAAAACATTGCATTGCATCGCATAAACATCGCATATCATGGCATAACATTTCATAACAGGTACATTGAAGATCGGTTTTCTCATTTTCTATTATTTATTTTAGCGAAATGGCTCTTGAGATTTCAAAGATCTCGAGCTCGAAATGCTCGGTTCGAGGAGATGTTCACTAGCTTGGTCAAGGCCAAGAAGATTTGAAGAAGCTCATCAACAAAGAAGAAGGTCATTGGTGTTCTCAACATGGGAAGAGCGTCACAAAGTGGTCCTAAAGTGGTTAGCCGGATAGAGTTCTCGGAAGGAGTGTCAAGGCGAGGGAAGTGTCAAGGGACGAAGGCGACCACGTGAGCACGAGAAGAAGGAAGAAGATTATGAGAATGATCGGTACTCTTATGAGGATGACAAGTACAAGCAACTTGAAGACCGTCGAATCTTGGAAAATCTAAGATGTCGGGGCTGAATTTTGATGATCGAGTCTTAACATGGTGTGGTGATTCCTCCAGTTCAAATTCCTACTTTTGCCAAATGATGGCATTTCTTGCCCAAGTGCATTTGAAGTCCTATGGAAGAAGATCAACCCCTGCTTGATGTGAGAAAGTTGTGGATGCATTATTTTCAAGAGAGTTAGAAAGTGACCATATTCGTACTTGGGTGACTTAGCGGATGCTTTCTACTGAAGCAATATGAGTACAATCTTTGAATTGGCGCCACTGCATGCAACTACAGATCATGTCTATGGGTCGTGATGAAGTTCAAAGAAATGTAACGAAATGGAGATCTAGCAGGCAGGTTCAGCCACCCTTGTCCAATAGGAGTTGGTTGATATGTTTATGGGAACAACGGAGGCCCATTCTTCAATCATCGATTGGAAATTCTTGGTAAAATTCACCGGGTATTGATGGGAAGGCGTATTGAGGTTGGTATCAAGAGTGGGAAGATTCAGGTAGAGTCATCCTCAAGTGCCGCAAAGAGATCTTTGGTGGTAAGAAAGAAGCTAATCTTTGTGTGGTCGGAAAAAGCGAGAAAGACCGATGCGCTTAATCTATGGGGAAGTGTGATCTCGATCCTACATCGGCACACCCTCGGTGCGAGACAACGGCATAGCGAACGCACCGAAGAGCGGTTACAAAGATCAACATGCCATTGTCGCAAGCCTTGCAACACATGTTGAAAGCGGTGATTACCTTGAGGATCCTCCTCAAAACATCAACACTTCTCGAGATGATCCTAATGCTAAGTGTGCTTACCTCCAACAGCCCGAGCACAACGACAATTGTTGGGCTTTGAAGAACAAGATTCAAGACATGATTGAAGCTAAGCAGTTGAGTTTGATCCTCTGTTGAGACTCGAATATGATCAGCATATGCCTAACCATGACAGTTCCAATGCTCTTGGCGAGAACTCTTATGTTTTCAACATAGATGACTTGACTATTCCTCGATGTTGTTAAGAAGAATTTGTTGCAAGCGGTGTCAATCAGGGATGCCCAGAATTGTCGTTGGTGCCCATCTGCACGAGGTTGTGCTTGGTTGAGAAGGCGTATTCGGTGCATGATGGATAATCGAGAAGTGCTATTTCTGAAACCGTCACCTGTGGAAGAGTTGTGTGAAGACTTGTCTAAGAATCGAAGATCGAAGATGTAAGCGAAAACTGTACCAGAATGCAGGATACAGGGTAGCCAAGTGGAAAGTTTGATTACATGGTGAAGTATACTTCATTCTGAAGCTACAAGATTCCTATTGAAGATGTTAAGGCGACCGGATGGGAGACGATTTCGACTATCTGATGTTAACACAATAAGTTTCCTCTGCTGATTTTGTGCCTAGGTGGCTCTCATCATTACTTCTCCCGGACCAGTTCCATATTCCTCTAACAAAGCTATCCCTTGGAATGGGAGTGAGGTTTACTATCATGGCGTCAGCAAGACCCGACCATTGAGGATCTTTTGATTGAAGCTACCATTCTGACATTGACAACATCACCGGATCAAGTAAGGTGACAGAACCGGAAGGAGTGTTCTCTCCGGAGATCTCTCCTCCAAAAGACACTGCGACTCCAGCTCGCATTCCGGCTATTCAACCGTTCGAGACTAGGGGAAAGAACGATGACTCATCACTTTCGAGACGAAGTACCAAAGGAAGTTCTGAAGACACCTCAAACAAGAAATGGAGGAAATTAGAAGATTATCAAGAAGAGTGACAATGTTGTGGAGCAGTTGGGCAGAACTCGTCCAAGATCTCCATACTTGCTCTCTCTTGTGCTATGAGGGCTCATACTAATAGGTGAAGTTTCAAGAAACCCTCACGTGCCATGAACACTACTCTTGATCAATTTGAAGTTTGTATTGCTAGCACGGATGCCAACAGACAAGCTTCTCTGATGTTGATTTGACTCTGCCGGAAAAGACACAACAAAGCCTTGCATCTACATTGAATGCAAGGGCATTACATTGTCTCATGTTTTGGTGGATACGGTTACCTCACGAATATCCTACCAAGGCCGCTTTTGATCGACTTGATGTTGAAGGATTGGTTACGAAACCCGGTGACATAGTTGTGAGAGCTTTTGATGGTTCTAGCGAACGATGCTTGAAAGCTCATACACTGTTAAAGTCGGTTCCCACTTTTGACTCCACTTTCTTTGTCATGGACATCCGTCACCTTACTCTTTCCTACTTGGGCGCCCTTGGATACATGGGGCGAAGCGTTACCTCTACCATCGGTAAGAAGTACCGGTGAGGAAGGTTGTTCTGATGTATGGTGAAGAGAGAATACATGGTCGATCATCTACGATCATTCCGATACCTCGAGATGGAAGGTGAATTCTTTGAGACTCCTGTCAAGCTTTCAAAGCAGTTCAAGAGTCATGCACATTGACTCCTGTTACTCTGAAGTTACACATTTAGCCGGATGGCCTCATTGAAGGATGCTCATTGCCGATTGAAGAAGGAGGTAGTACTATTTGGGGTCAGCTCCTAATCTCCCTTTCAAATCCGACAAGGCGGTTTAGGCTTCACCATCAAAGGAGAAGATGATCGCCTGAGACGTTCCGGCCAACTTCCTTTCCATCAATGAAATGGAGTCCATGCTATAGAAGGCGACGACAGACTTCGACATCGGCAAGTGGATCTTCGACTCCGACAACGGACTCGGCAATTGGAAGGCGAAGGCGTCATACCAATCTCCTTTAGGCGGGGTAATTGCTGTTTTGTTTTGCTTTTGTTTTCTATGCTTTGAACAATAAACTTTAAAGCCTAGTGCCTTGCAGGGGCATCATGGCTCGTTTGTGAGGGTTATTATCTGTCATTTGCATATTTTCATTCAATAAAATTGTTGGACTTTTGCATTTCAATGTTTCTTTCTTTCTTTTACTTTATCACCCCTTCAAAAGCTATGTGTTCTTACACACACCACGTGATACAACTGCGGAATCACCAGAATCTAGTTGATAACAACTATGCTATTGCTAAATATGACTTGATAATCCGATCTACCAAGCCAAAGAGCGAAGGTGAGGAAGATTGTGATTGAGGAGAACTTCGGATTGCTACAACAAGAAGAACGAGTTATCATACCTGAAGAAAGCGATTGAGGTTGTGAATTTGGATCTTGATGAAGACAGAAAAGAGATCAAGATAGGAGGGTCTTGAGCAGTGTCAAAGAAAGGTTGGTTCGGATGCTACGAGACTATATAGAGGTTTTCTTGGTCATCGGACATGCCGGTTTAGACATTGACATTGTGGTACACGATTGCGACAAAGAAGGTTTTCTTCGGTAAAGCGAAGGTTCGTCGCATGCGTCTGAGATGTCAGAGAAAATCAAAGAAATTGTAAGAAGCGGTTCAATGCGGTTTCTTATTTCACTTCTTATCCACGATGGGTTGCAAATGTGGTACGTACCTAGAAGGATGGTAAAGATACGAATGTGTGTGGATTATAGAGATCGAACAAAGCAGTCAGAAGGCGATTTTCCACTTCCTCATATTGATGTTACGGTTGATAACACCGCTCACATAAGTTTTCTCCTTCATGGATGGTTTCTCCGGTTATCGGATCAAAATGGCTCTGAAGACATGGAAGAAGACTACTTTTGTTACACGGTGGGGCACTTTACGCTACAAGGTCATGCCGTTGATGAAGAACACTGGCGCCACTTATCAGCGTGCCATGGTGGCATTATTTCATGACATGATTCATCACGAGATAGAGGTCTACGTCGGCGACATGATATCTCGATCCGGAAGTGAAGAACATCTCGATCATTTGGAAACTATTTGATGATTGAAGAAGTACGGTGATTAATCTAACAAGTGCACCTTTGGAGTCGGATCGGTAAACTCCTAGGGTTTGTTGTCGATGGTAAAGGTATTGAAGTTGACCCATGAGGTTAAAGCTATTCAAGAAATGCCGCCCTTATACGAGAAGGAAGTCAGAGGTTTCTTGGGACGATTGAACTATATTGCCAGATTCATTGCACATCTAACTACTACTTGTGAGCCAATCTTCAAGTTACTAAAGAAAGATCAAGTGGTAGAATGGCAACGATTGCGGATCGCGACAAAATCAAGAATACCTACGAATCCTCCTATCCGATCGCCTGCCGAAGAAGAAGACCTCTTATCATGTACTTGGAGTGTTAGAGAACTCGATGGGGTGTGTGTTGGGGCAACATGACGAGTCTGGTCAAAGAGAGTATGCAATATACTACCTTAGCAAACTCGAGAAAACTTGCAGCGCTTTGGATTGGGCTGCTCGCCGACTAAGACAGTATATGTTGACTCACACTACCTTGTTGATCTCAAGATGGATCCAGATAAAATACATATTTGAGAAACCGACTCTCTCGGAAGAATAGCAAGATGGCAAATGATCTTGACCGAATATGACATCGATACACTTCTCGAGAAAACGATCAAAGGAAGTATAATAGCCGATCATTTGGCTCATCAAGCCGTAGATGACTATCGATCTATGTAGTTCGAATTCGAGCGAAGATGTTTTACTAATTCTTGATTATGAAGAACGAGGACGAGACGAAGGACTGAACAAGGATCCCGATGGACCATGGTCTTTGATGGAGCCTCAACCGCTTGGCAATGGCATTGGCGCCATCATTACATCTCACCGGACACACTCCTTTCACCGCCCATTATGTTTCATTGTACCAACAACATGGCGAATACAAAGCGTGCATCATGGGTATCAAAAGGCTTATTGACTTAAGAATCAAGTTCTTACAGTGTATGGAGACTCGACTTTAGTGATCGGTCGGATTAAAGGCGAGTGGGATCTGACATCCGAATCTCATTCCATATCGAGAGCATGTTCAAGTTTGATCCCTACTTGAAGAGATCACTTTCAATCATATCCACGAGAAGAGAATCGGTTGGCGAAACATTGGCTACTATGTTGTCTATGTTCAAGGTCGGATGGGACAACGAGGCTCCCGGATCATCATTGAAAAGTTTGTGAACCGGCATCTTGTTGTGAACTTGATACAAAAGAAACCTTGGTTCTCTGATGAAAAGATATCTTGAGGCTCGGGAATATCCAGCGAGGCATCATCAATGATAAGAATTTCTTGAGAGATTTGCATCAAATTCTTTCTGACATCACATACAAGGCCAAATCGACTTGTGCTTACTCATTGTGTGGACGAGAAAATAGCGGGCGTATCATGGAAGAGTTACGAAGGCGCATTTGGTACCCTCTAGTGGCCATACCATAGCTAAGAAGATTTTGAAATAGGTTACTATTGGTTACACCATGGGGCGATTGTCACCGCTATGCTCGTTCTTGTCACAAATGCGGATATATGCGAGACAAAGTGCACGTACCTCGGTACCGTTGAATGTTCTAACTTCCTTGACCTTTTTGCAATGTGGGGCATTGATATGATCGGAGAAATCAAGCCCACCTCCAAGGACATCGTTTCATCCTTGTAGCAATTGATTATTTCACCAAGTGGGTAAAAGCGGCCTTGTTACATACTTACCAAGAATGTTGTGGCTCGATTCATCCGGTAATCTTATACTGTCGATATGGCACTCCCGAAAGGATTATCACGGATACTGACTCTAATCTCAATAGAATGATCACCGAACTCGCACGCTGATTCAAGATCAAGCATCACAACTCTTCTCCGTATCGGCCTAAGATGAATGGCGCAGTGGAAGCCGCCAACAAAATATCAAGAAGATTATACGAGAAGATAGCGGTGACTTACAAGGATTGGCATGAGATGTTGTCATTTGCTCTCTCATGGATATCGCTTTTCTGATCGAACATCATGAGGCAACCCCTTCTCTTGTATCACGGTATGGGCGGTTACGCCAATCGAGTTGGATACCCTCGACGAGTCTTCGGGCGTAGAGCTGGCGAACTAATGGATCCGACTCGGCCTTGACGGATCAATTTGATTGGCGAAGCGACTCGCATCCATCTGTCATGGGCGGATCTCGATGAATGATCGAGCATTTAACAAGAAAGTCAAGCACCGAGTCTACCAAGTCGGTGATCTAGTAGTCAGCGCATCATTCTTCCACAGGTCCGAGGCAAATGGACTCCACCTCTGAGGGACCATTTGTATTCAAGCGATATTTTCGGTGGAGATATGATACTTAGCACCATGGATGGTGAAGACCCACCACAGCGAGCAGCGGACATAGTCAATAATACTATGCATAAAAGGAGAGTGGTCGTGACCCTAAACAAATAAGGGCATCTGGCGAACCAAAAGGGTTGGGGCAAAGTTAAGATATATATAAAACATGTGACACAGTCGAAAACACGCAAAAGCGGCTTGGGCAAAAGGTATCCGTGGGGCGAAAACGAAAGGCGGTCTAGGCAAAAGTTAGGGATTTAAGCGTGACTATGTCTCGTCCGGACCACTACTTCCAGACTACTACTATCGGCATTCAAGATTCAAATGGCAAAATCAATCCACTCTTTCTGACAAGGAGATGAGATAGTCGAAATATATGAGTACTAGCATAGTTGGAACTTAACGAGATTGTTTCCGCGTAGCTTTTTACTTTTCTTGTGTACAAACTACTTGGCCATACGCCACCTTTTAAATTAATACAAATTCTTTCTTTTTACAATTTTCATTGTTGTTGTTTGCATAAAGTCCAACGTTTTCTTTGAATGATTATATGCATATGACAATAAATATCTACTTACAAACATGCGAAAAGTGAACAAACAAGGATAATTACTACAAACTCTAGGAATTGGGATGACGAAGAAAGTCACCAATACGTTCGCCTGCAGAGTACAATCCCCCATAGAAATTTCGCTCACTACAAACCTTCCCCATTGGAGTACACATTTTCCTCCACTGGTCCAAATATTCCAAGCTTCATCACGTTAGTCCCGACGATGAATCCAATGAGAACCATGTTACATCGGTATCCAGCGATATGATTCATCACAGTGATTTATCCCCGGTGATATCTCTCAACAATCATCATTCCCGGCTGACAATATCGGTTCGAAACTTGGTGAGACGATGCATGCGGAGGAAACCTCTTTTATTCCCTAGCAGAGTTTGGTGCTCGATCCTCCATCTTTGTCTCCATGGCAATCAAATACTCTCCGGTAGGTTTATCGCAAAGATCCCCGATGGGCGTGTAATACCCACTAAATACCCGAATATATCAATTAAATTAATATCTAGATCATCTTTTAATCGAGTTAACACGGAAATCGGATGTCACAATTAATAAATAAAATAAAACTTCATTCAAGCAGTAGCCATGCTTTGCTGAGGATCAACATTTTCAATGATTCGATCAAATTAAGACCATGTCTTACCACAAAATATCATCGCCAAAAAGGAATAATTCAATCATTGTATTCCCAACAAAATTTTAATTAAACAATAAACCAATGTCTAATTCCTCATCGCGTTCCCCGTTACAATCTAATCGAGCACAATGCGACACGCGGACTAAGCGTTAGCTCTAGAGCCATCCTCACCGACTCTTGTTGCTAACCTTAATGGAAATGGTAAAAGTAAAGGGTGAGACTTCTCATAACTAAAGCATATTATAAGTCTTTCAATCAATAATATATCACAAGCATATTATTTCACCCACTTAACATAAATTGATTCACGCACCAACCCACGTTCATCATGCATAATCATATCAATCAAAGAAGAGTAACACTAGAAGACATCCTAACATGTTACCACTTCATACAAATACATGGAGACTCAATGCATACGATGCGAAACCGTGACCAAGTCGCAACACGATCCATCATCAGGGATACGGTTCCATCGATTCGTCCATAACCACACGGACACGAATCGACCTAACCACCCATCCTCGCTCGGGTGCCGGTTATCGGCAATCCGTCAAATTCCGCACAATGGGAATTAACTTCACCAAACAATGCAAATGCGCACATCACTGGCATGCAACATCAATCGGTCTATGTATACATTCATTTAACATAAGCTGATCACAGCAATCCACATGATATCTCAACCAATCATGCATACATCTAACATCGGCATAAACATGCAAACCAATCAACATGATATATCAACCAATCATGCATACATCTAACATCGGTATAAACATGCTATTACATCCACACAATACCAATACATCCATCAATACGGGATCTACGCTGCATACTGATTCAATATCGTCGGTCAAAGTCACCTATCTCGGAATCTGGCTCATTTTCAAAATAATTTCAAGTTTTGGAAAATATTTTCATTTCATAAAATAGAGCATTAAATTTAGAAAATAACGTCAAAGCAGGCGCTCAAGCGGACTTACGGTTTGAAAGTTATGAATTTTCAAAGTTTGACATTTTCAAAATTAGAAGTGGAACCCGGTTCCTACATATGGAACCGGTTCTGAAAAGTTCAAAACCTAAACACGGAAAATGTATGGGAACCGGTTCCTACCCATACGGGAACCGGTTCTGAGTGCATTTTCAGTTTTACCAAATTTTCAAGGTGGAACCGGTTCCTCCCCAGGAACCGGTTCCAGCGATAAAAACCATTTCGCACTTTTGCAGCATTCCTTCATTCTCAATCAACACAAACTTTATCTGAATCCCAACATGGAAAACACAAAACATATCCATTTGCATCATTATCACATCAAACAACATATTTTCATCATTTCTTTTCATCTTAACACCACTAATTGTTTCGATGCATCGGTGCCAATCGACATCATCGACACAGTGGGTATACATCCATGGAAACCTAGAAACTCTCAACTAAGGTTTCCTAACATGCTATGATCTATAATATTAAAGTCAAAACCTATAATAAGCAATAATCAATCAAAATCACCTCTTACCTTGTGGGTTCTTGAATTCGGCTTCTAGGTTTTCTTCCTTCTTTCTCCTCTTCCTTCCATTATCTTGTTTTCTCCAAAATGATTCTATTTTCCTTCTTTCCTTATTTTATTCCTTTTAATCCTAAATAAAATAAATATTACTTCTCTTCCTCAATTAATTCCATCATTTAATCTTAATAATTCAATATATTTTAATAAATTATGTTCTAAATTAATTTAATAATTTAAAAATCATAATTATTTAATTTGAATTATTTTGGGATGTCTAACTCCCCTAACTTAAAGAGTTTTCGTCCTCGAAAACATACCTCGAACGAATAGTTGGGATCGAGTCCTTCATCGACTCTCCGGTTCCCAAGTGACATTTTATTAATTGGTCCTCCAAACCACTCTCCCAATGCAATCTCTTTGCCCATATTGTTTCAACCGATCCTCAATTCTCACAGTGCTTCGCCCACGGTCAAATTCTCTCGTGCACTGTATATCGTCTACGAATCTCATGGGGCGGATCAGCAATGTACTTCCTCGGTTGAGACACATGAAAAAATCATGCATATTCGAGTGTGACGGCAAATCAATCGATGCAACCTTCTGACTCTCTTGGTGTCCCGAAAGGGACCAATAAATCGTGGAGTCAACTTTGACTTCAAGGGCTCGACCAATACCGGTCATCGGATAACCCGCATAAACACATGCTCTCCTTACTTGAACTCAAGGTCTTTCCTCCTCTTATCATGATAACTTTTCGGCGACTAGAAGTTCTCATCTTCTCTGAATCATCTTAATCTTTTAGGTACTTGCACAATCTTTGGTCAATCGCGCCTCTCTCGATTTCATACCAACACAATGGTGTCGACACCTCCTACCATACAATGCCTCGAAGCGGAACCATACCAATACTCGGTGAAAGCTATTGTGTAGGTAAACTCAATCAATGGCGGATAGCTATCCGAGCTCCACCCTTCTCAACACCAGCTCTCGGCCAAGTCCTCTAACAGTTGAATCGTCCTTTCCGTCGACCATACATGCATGGATGGTAAGCGGAACTCAATCTCAACTTAGTACCCAAAGCTTCTTGCAATCCTGTCGAACTTAGAAGTAAACCTCGGATCGATCCGACACAATGCTAGGCGGAATACCATGCAAACTTACAACCTTCTCGACATCAATTACGCCAACCTCTCCATCGGATAATCCATTCTTATCGGAACAAAATGAAGCGATTTTGTCAACCTATCCACAATCACCGATAGAATCACAATTCTTTCTTTGTTCTTGGCAAACGGACACAAAATCCATAGAGATTCCATCCACTTCCATTACGGAACAAATAACGGCTCCATCAATCCAGCGGTTCGATGTTCGATTTTCGACTTGACAAACCAAGCAATGCAAAACTTCGGCAATTTCCTTTTCATTCCGGCCACCAAAACAACTTTTCAAATCATGGTACATTTTAGTAGCCGGGATGAATACTCAACTTCGATGCCGCTTCCTCTAAAATACTCTTCACGATCTAACATCAAGGAACACACACCCGATCACCAATCTCATAACACCATTCTCGTCGATTCGGAACTTGCCTCCTTGACCTTGGTTGATCAATGTCAACTTATCAACTAAACCAACATCGATTTCATCCATTTCTAATCTCTTCCAAAATACCACTAGTCGGTTTCAACATACCGGTTTCACACTATTCGGAGTGGTTTCACAAACCAAACTCGGATCTACAGGCTCTCAACCTAATCTAACTCACGGACCATCAACACGACATATGCAAGGAATTTCTTCAAGCATCCATGACAACGTTTTCCTTACCGGGATGGTAATTCAAAGCGAAATCATAATCCTTTAGAATTCTAACCATCTTCTGCGCCTCATGTTGGCTCTTTACGATCAAAGAGATACAGGACTCTTATGATCCTTTGAATACCTCAAACCGAGAACCATATAAATAGTGTCTCCTGACTTCGAAACAAATCGACAAATTACGCCAACTCAAATCATGAGTCGGATAATTCCTTTCATGCACTTTCAATTGTCGTGAAGCATAAGCCACACACGCTTATCTTGCGACACACACCACTAATCCCATTAATGATCGCGTCACAATACACCATAAAAGACTTAGTCGGATCACGGCAAAATCAAGATGGAGCGCGTCGACCTCCTCTTGACTCTTGAAATCCTTTCTCACATTCAACATCCCAAACAAACACGACCCTTCACAGTCAACTTAGTCAATAACAGCGCTAGTTTGGAAAATCCTTCAATAAACTTAGGTAATAACCGCAAGACCCGAAAACTACGGATCTCGAAGCATTCTTGGGCTTTGCTTCGAGACACCGCCTACCCTTCGTGAGGATCAACAGCAATCCCATTCTTGGAAATCACATGACCAAGAAATCTCACCTCCTCTAACAAAATTCACACTTGGACAACCGCGCAAAAGCTTCTTTTCTTTCAACAATTCCAACACAACTCGAGGATATTACGCATGCTCCTCATCGCTTTTCGAATAAATCGAATATCATCAATGAACCTACTACAAACTTATCGAGATACGGATGAAATATCCTGTTCATATACTCCATGAAAACACCGGTGCATTAGTAACTCCAAAGCGGCATGAATATTCATAATGCCCGTACCTCGTTCTAAATGCAGTTTTAGATATCCTCCGACTTCACAAGAATTTGATGATATCCGGATCTCGGATCAATCTTACTAAATACACAGCTCCAACGAGTTGATCCATCAAATCATCAATCCTCGGCAAGGGATACGGATTCTTGATTGTAACTTTATTCAACGTCGGTAGTCAACACATAATCTCATTGGACCTTCCTTCTTCTTAACCAACAACACGGAGCACTTACGGCGAAACACTCGGACGAATAAACTTCTTCTCCGGCAATTCTTAGCTGCTTCTTGATTCGGCTAATTCGGATGCCGACATGCGATAAGGCACCATCGACACCGGACTAGTTCCAGGAATCAAATCTATAGTAAATTCTACCTCTCTCTCAGGTGGCAATTCACTAACGTCTTCCGGGAACACCTCTGGAAATTCATTCACCACTGGCAATCATCACCTTTTGCTTTACCCTCCGCTTCTATCGCAGAATACAACATAAACACCACCGCCATCCTTCGGCTAGGTTCATACCTTAGCGAGATAATCTCACTTTCGACTTTAACCTCTTCAGGGAAAATGACCGTCTTCTCAAAACAGTTGATATGAACCTGGTTGAATTCCAACCAGTTCATTCCAAGGATGATATCAAGTTGTTCTAGCGGTAGGCACACTAAATCCATACGAAACCCTATAAAAATCATGGACAATTCCTACAAACATACGAGTAGTCCTTTGAACCAGCGGGGAGTATCAATAACCATACTTCCATCCATATTAGAAATTTCAAAATTCAATCTCTTAGCACAATCTAACGCAATAAAAGAATCACGTAGCTCGGTATCAATAATCGCAATCAAGGGATGCCATTAATAAAACATGTACCTTTAATCGACCGATCATACGGTTTAGTTTACGATCCGGACAATGAAACACTACCACCCGACTTGCTCTTTCTTGGGTTTTGTGCCTTTGAGGCCGAGTATGACCCTCTTCACCACGGTTGTAGCAAGTCACCACTTTCACTCTGCAGTCATTGGCCACGTGGCGAACTTTCCACACAAACACTTCTTATCATTGCTCTTACGGTCCACCATGCGATATCTGTCTCACCACACTTGTAGCATTATGGAAGAACTAGAATCTCCTCCACGGACTTCTTCCAACCATTGGATCTCGATTATTCCTATCATAAGGCACCACGATCCATCTTTTGCTTACCTTTCATATCAACATACCCTCGGCATTCGACTTAGTGTTAGCAAGATCCTCCTCTAGAATCCTCTGCGATCAGCGGATCGAGAAAATATTCGGATCTGGTACGATGCGAATACCTGCAATCTCATCACGAAGACCATTTTCAAACTTGATACATTTGGAAAATTCTCCATCTGCATCGTTAGGGTAATGAGCATAATACTTGCTAACTTTCGGTAAACTTGAAGCATACTCAGCAGTCTTGTTACCACCAGAGCTCGAAACTCAATCTCTTCTTACCTCGATGTCCTCGGAAAATACCTCCACGGAAAAGCCCTCCGAACCACGGTAGTCGATTGCAACACGTCTTCCTCCGGTTCATTTACGGTAGCAACCCACCGATCTTGACTTCCTCGACTAACATGTAGGTTCCATATCTCACCTTGACCCCTACTGCACGGTCAATCACTCAGAAGATCCTCTCGATCTCCTTCAACCCACGAGCACCTTCGGGATCATGTGTGCCCTTGAACAACGGAGGATTATTCCTCGAAAATTCCAATTGTGCAGCGGGCACCAATGACTCCTGCTGGTTCCCTCAAGAGCACTCGATAAGATTCCCAAAGCCTCGGCAATGGCATCACCATTCCTTCCGTTACCTCTTCCGACCATTGTTACGTAACATAACAAAACAATCTACATCAGCACTTTGAGTATCGGCGGTGTTACTTCACACTAGTCGCATACTAAGGGTAACGACACAAGACAAGACCGGTATATGCGATACCACTATTGTAACACCGACTAAATACCCAGAATATATCAATTAAATTAATATCTAGATCATCTTTTAATCGGAGTTAACACGAAATCGGGGATGTCACAATTAATAAATAAAATAAAACTTCATTCAAGCATTAGCCATGCTACGAGGATCAACATTTTCAATGATTGATCAAATTAAGACCATGTCTTACAATGAAAATATCATCACCAAAGCGGAATAATTCAATCATTGTATTCCCAACAAAATTTTAATTAAACAATAAACCAATGTCTAATTCCTCATCTAACGTTCCCGATGTTACAATCTAATCGAGGCATGACAACGACCGCGGACTAAGCGTTAAGCTCTGAAAGCCATCCTCCACCGACTCTTGATGCTAACCTTAATGCGAAATGGTAAAGTAAGGGTGAGACTTCTCATAACTAAAGCATATTATAAGTCTTTCAATCAATAATATATCACAAGCATATTATTTCACCCATTAACATAAATTGATTCACACACTAACCACATTCATCATGCATAATCATATCAATCAAGAAGAGTAACACTAGAAGACATCCTAACATGTTACCACTTCATACAAATACAATGCGGACTCATGCATACGGTACCGACACGTGACCAAGTCACCCAACAGCGATCCATCATCAACGGATACGGTTCCATCGATTAGTCCATAACCACGGGACACGAATCGGCCTAACCACCCATCCTCACTCGGGTATCGGTTATCGGCCGATCCGTCAAATTCCGCACAATGGAATTAACTTCACAAAACAATGCAAATACGCGCACATCACTAGCATGCAACATCAATCGGTCTATGTATACATTCATTTAACATAAGCTGATCACAACAATCCACATGATATCTCAACAATCATGCATACATCTAACATCGCATAAACATGCAAACCAATCAACATGATATATCAACCAATCATGCATACATCTAACATCGGTATAAACATGCTATTACATCCACACAATACCAATACATCCATCAATACGGGATCTACGCTACATCTGATTCAATGTCGTCGGTCAAAAGTCACCTATCTGGAATCGGCTCATTTTCAAAATAATTTCAAGTTTTGGAAAATATTTTCATTTCATAAAATAGAGCATTAAATTTAGAAAATAACGTCTAAGCAGCGCTCAAAAGCGGACTTACGGTTTGAAAGTTATGAATTTTCAAAGTTTGACATTTTCAAAAATTAGAAGTGGAACCGGTTCCTACATATCACGAGGAACGGTTCACGAAAAGTTCAAAACCTCGCAAAATGTGGGAACCGGTTCCTACCCATACGAGAACCGGTTCACGAGTGCATTTTCGATTTTACCAAATTTTCAAGGTGGAACCCGGTTCCTCCCCACTGGGAACCGGTTCCCACGTGTTAAAAAGCCATTTCCTGCACTTTTGACGGCGTTCCTTCATTCTCAATCAACACAAACTTTCCCATACAGTCCCAACATGGAAAACACCAAAACATATCAATTTGCATCATTATCACATCAAACAACATATTTTCATCATTTCTTTTCATCTACTAACACCTAATTGTTTCGATCCATCGGTGACACAATCTGACATCATCTGACACAATTAGGTATACATCCATGGAAACCTAGTAATTCCCAAACTAAGGTTTCCTAACATGCTATGATCTATAATATTAAAGTCAAAACCTATAATAAGCAATAATCAATCGAAATCACCCCTTACCTTGTGGGTTCTTGATTATTCTAGGTTTTCTTCCTTCTTTCTCCTCTTCTCACTTCCGTATCTTGTTTTCTCCAAAAATGATTCTATTTTCCTTCTTTCCTTATTTTATTCCTTTTTATTCCTTTTAATGCTAAATAAAATAAATATTACTTCTCTTCCTCAATTAATTCCATCATTTAATCTTAATAATTCAATATATTAATAAATTATGTTCTAAATTAATTTAATAATTTAAAAATCACAATTATTTAATTACTGAATTATTTTGGGGTGTCACAGAGCGCCTCCTAAATGTTCCCCAGCAGGGTCTACGCACAAGATCCTCGGCAATGTACCTCTCGATCTCTACCATCCTCGACAATATAAATGTCTAGGCTCAAGACTTGGTCAGATAGTGCATCGGAGGAATCAAAGAATATCTTTCTTCTCTTTCAAAAGCAAGGTTTTCATCCGTTTCGTCCCCAGAAGAAGCCGAAATCCCAAGCAAAGCGTTCATCTTCTTCAAGATGGATATGTTTTGAAATACCACAGCGTCATCATTCATACATTGTTCATAAAAGTCATAATTGGTGCATATATCATTCATACATTATCATGCATCATAATACGCATAGACTAACTATATTCTATCAAAGTTTCTTTTGTTTTCCCCAAAGCGGTGAAAATCACTTCGAAACAAGCGGTCCGGATTAATACGGGAACCATACGGAAACCCTATCAGCAGACCGCCCTAGTTGTCCTCGACAACGGATCCAAGATTAATACCGGCCGGACGGAAACCTATCGAATGATCACAAAAAGTTATCCTCCGATATGAGCATTGGATCAATACCGACCTGACGAGAGTTATCCACGCATCCGACTATTATCCCTCGAGAATAATCAAGGCGAAGGTTTATACGACACTCTTATTATCAGCGGCCAACTCGAGGTTTGGCGTCGACTCGTTTCCCTAGATGGCATCTTAAGCCCATCTTGACTATTTGTCAACCTCTCTCCACTTTCGAGAATCTTGCATATTTGGTTAAAAACTAATACAAACCAATAACTTCATTCAAAGAGCAGAACCGAAGTCTAACGTCGACTCTCGGATGGCATCTTAAGCCCGTCTAGTGCTCCTTCTACCTTCGAGGAATATCTGAGAGCCTAGCGTCGGCTCATTCCCCAACATCGGTCTTTCTAGATGGCATCTTAAGCCCATCTCCGGCGATTCTCCTATTTTAGGCGACATTCTTGAGTCTAACGTTGACTCATTCCCCGTGAAGTCTCCGGCTTCTCCAAATGGCATCTATAAGCCCATTCCCACATTTTAGGTCAACAACGAGTGCAAATTTTCAAGTGTACTCGGTGTTCAATCATCTTCTACCTCCAGTCACGGCGGGCATGCCAATCTAACCCTTCGGTACAAGAAGATTGAGCGAGCGTTGTCATTCCCAAAATTTTCCCTCCTACTTCTCGAGACATTCCATACATCCATACTCAAGGATTCCTCGAGGGTTGAGTCGGACAAACCCTCTCTAGACAATCAACCCAAACTAGGGTTTGGCAATTCTCGATCGAGATGGATTTCCAACATCTTC
Organism: Vicia sativa; assembly: GCA_021764765.1. Classification (NCBI taxonomy): domain Eukaryota; kingdom Viridiplantae; phylum Streptophyta; class Magnoliopsida; order Fabales; family Fabaceae; genus Vicia; species Vicia sativa. The sequence goes on along the minus strand of CM038792.1, from coordinate 297,587,722 downwards.
AATGGTAATCATGCCTGCTCATATGCTTGAAAGAATCTCCATGTCAAGTTTCAAGCCTTACAAGTCAAGTTTCCTCGAACGATTGCTCGGATGGTTGAAAATCGGTTGTATTGGACAAAGGTCAATGTGGTCAACATACTGATCAAACTTCATGATTTTTGGTCAACATCCTCATTTGAAGTCACATTCATCATTTGATCAAGGTTTGATCATGATTCATCGGAAAACTCAAGATTTGCTCAAAAGTCAAACTTTCAAATTAGGGTTTTAGAGAAAGTCAACGAACTTTGTTGAGCATAACTTTCTCATACTTTATCAAAAATTTTTCCACCACCTCTCATTTTGAAGGAAATTCAATTCTCTAAAACTTCATGTCTCACAAGCATGGTCAAAAAATGCTTCATTTTGAGGATATGGATCAAAACATTACAAGTCCTTTTCAAAGTCAACAAAAAGTCAACTTTTTGTAATGAAGTGATATTGAGCATGGAAACTCCAATTGAGATGAAACCAAAGAGGTTGTTTATAGGACATCTAGAGCTTTCTAAAAGTCCAAGAACACTCAAAGCATTGAAAATTGGCAAGATACACCTTGTACAAGTTGGACATTTTTGAACAATTGCCTGAAAGATACTTGTCAAAATCCAATTTTTTCCAAATGGGCCTATAATTTTATGATCCAAACTTGATCATAATATTATTTGTGACCTCTTGATGCCTTGCCACGACCTCTTTCTATTTTTTTGATTTATTTTTGAATTTAAAAGCATTTAATTCAAATTTAAATAAAATAAAATATGAAAACAAGGTATAATTTGAATTGGATTGGTTTTCTATCAAGCTTGGGGACCAAGAAAGCCCACACAACTTGCCAAATTCGTGCTAGCTCATGCAAGAAAGGAAAAATCAAATTTTGAAAAGATTTGATTTTATTTGAAAGAGAAATTATTTTGCATTCAATGGCATATCTTTTTTCTTTCTTTTTGCTCCAATATCACACTCTATAAATACCGGCACATTGACAAAGACAAAGGAAAACCTTAGCCCTTGGAAGCAACCCTATTTTCTCAAAATTTTTCCAAAGTTGTCAATTTCGATTTTGATTTTCCAGCCAGTTTCAAGGAGTTTCAAGCATTCCATCGCCTTCCTGATATCCCGTGATCATTCCGATACTTTACTCGAGCAAATTCACGGATGATCGTTATATAGCTCACTCCGATTTGGTATTTTGTTTAATTCGATTTCTTTAATCAATGCATTATTAATCATTTTTGGTTGTTTGTATGAATTAGGACACTAATTAGACCATGAATAATGATGCATCTCATGCAACTTAGGCGTAGAAAACACGAATCACCATTGTTAGGGCATTTTAGTATTTGCCTCGGTGGGCGTCTGAGAACTTCGAGCAAAACTAACACCACCATTGATTAGCAGGGGTCAATTTAGGGGGTAGGGTATCCCTTGCCATTTATTTTTTCGTATTTTGCAGATTTGAAGTTTTGGATCGCGGAAGCGGCAAGGAGCTAGGGCTCCGGCGTCGTTAATGAGGAGACCGGCGAGGCTTGCGTGGCGTGTTCGTGTATACGGTTCGTCCATTCATACCATTTAGGTCCCACGTTTGGCGTGTTTTGAAATACCACTTTATGTATTCACTTATTTACTGATTCGATTCAAACACAAAAGCAACCTAGCTCGGTTAGCGTGTTGATGGATTTCCTCGAGAGGGGCGTGGGTTGAATCTGGCAAGACCACTTCTTTTTATCACTTTGAAAACTAACTTTTTTATTTTCTTATTTTTCTAATATTTTCATGTTATTTAATTAATCTTCAAATAATTTTATCATGCATTTAAAAACACCAAAAATATTTTCTTTTGCATTTTAATCGGAAAAATATTTATTTAATTTTGACATTAAAATTAATATTTTTGCATGCATATTTTAATTAATTGCTAATTAATTACTAAATTGACTTTAATTATTGTTTTTAATTATAAATTGATTGAAAATTACCAAAAATTATCTTATCATATTATTGTCATTACTAACACGAAACTTTTCCTCATTCAAAATCATGTTTTTACTAACATTTTCCTCTTATGCAATTTTCTCATATTTTAGATTATGTATCATTTACGGTTGTAACGTTTGAGACGATTTTCTTTTTCTTTTTTCATATTATGTAGCGCCTATGGGATGTAATAGTTTTATTAGGACTTTTATTTTCCGCTCTATTATGTAAGCGCCCCAAAGCCATGTAATAGCGTGGGACTTTATCTTTCCGTTACTTTACTTTCGCAATTTACTTTACGCACGCTATAAAGCGCTAGTAATTAGGTGTATGGCAAGATAAAATTGGACATAGATGACTCATAATTTCAAGATAAAACATATCTGAATTTAACACACTCTTCACACATGCACCCCTTAAGGTAATTCTCTCTCGTTGCCTTTACGAATACAAATGGTCAAGTCCCTCGAACGTAGAGGTATCCTAGCACCGTTGCCTATAAGTATATCATCATAGTCCCTTCGATACAAAGATCATGAGTCCCTCGACGTGGCCTACGAAAACATGATCTCGTCCCTCGATTGTTGCCTACGGAAAGTGATGATCGTCCCTTCGAATGTGCTAGGATACTTCCTACAAGTTGCCTTCTATGACCATCCGATGTCCCTTGAATGTCCCTCTTACATCCAGCGAATAGGGTTACCTACCAACACGAAAACGACCATTCTGAGTAGGTAATAAGACTTTTAGTTGCTTGCTCTATCAAAATACTTTTCACACCTTACACTTTTGTCAAAGTTCAAACTCTTTTCAAAAGCGAAACATTTAGAACACTTTGTATACATTCCTACATGAATCATTACAAAGTCAAAGCGAAATGCCTTTTCAAAACATTTTGTCAAACATCTGAAGCACAATTTTAAAGTGATCTAAGAGCAACTAAGAGCCCGTAGATAACTACGGATGGAAAGGGATGCTAATACCTTCCCTTTTCATAACCTTCACCCTTACTCGGAGAATCTAACGAAGGTCTTTTCATTCTTTTCACCTTCCCTTAATTGGATAAAAGAAAAGTCGGTGGCGACTCTTGCTATCCGCACATTTGCGATACAAAATCTTAAAGTCGAGTTCACGTATTACGAGGCGCTATAAGGATATGCTTAAATTTGTCCTCATCATGGTTTAGAAGAATGGTGATCATTCACATGTTTTATAACGATCTTGTACAACACAAGATTGACTATGAAATGCTGGTTGGTGGCGCCAGCGATGGATAAACCATATGCGATGCAAACCAACTTATTGAAAGCATGGCTCGAACCATTATCAATGGGGAAGCGAGAGAGCTAGTGTATAAAAATCTCAAGCGAAGGTGCCATGGTGAAGTGAATAGCCTAGATCAAGTCAGCGCTAAAGTGGAGCTCTCACCCAAAAGCTAGAGAATCTTACCATCACTCCCAGACTACGTAGGCTGCAGTAGCTCAAACTTGCGACTTATGTGGTCTTCATCACATCTTGCTCCGAAATGCCCACTTCAGCAGGAGTTCGGTGAACAAACAAACTACGTTCATGGAACCCTTCGGATAATACCTATAACCAGTTGGAAGAATCATCCAAATTTCTCGTACAAAAGCAACAGCGCGTTGTATGCACACGGACAACTCCTACTACACCACAGGTTGTCAAAGCTATCCCAAATCATCCTAATAATGGACCTAATACATCTAACATTCCTAGGAAATCCAATCTCGAAATCATGATAGAACACTTCATTGCTTCTCAATCTCAGACTAATAAAGATGTTCTAAATCAGAATTTACATACTAATGAGCAAATTAAGCAATTATCTAGTAAGGTCGGCGCTTTAACCATCCATAACAAGATGCTTGAAACTCAAATTTCACGGGTAGCTCAACAACAAGCACCCTCTTGCTGCCTTTGGAGTTTTTCTGGTCAACCTCAACCTAACCCAAAGGACACGCTAATCTGTGATACTAAAGTGGAAAAGAACTTGTGGACACATTGATCCGAGACTAGAAAACCCGACAATGTACCAAAGCAAGACAAACCAAGTGAAAAATGAGAATGAACAAAAGAAAGGAAAGTGATAACCAGAAGCGTTAGAAAAAGAAAACCTTATGCCTCCACCACCCCATAAACCACCAATTCGTACCATCGATTAACCAATTCCAAAGCGATGGGCCAATTCAAGAAATTCGTTGAACTTACGGAAACAATGAACATCACAATACCGTTCTGAAGCCATCACCGGATGCCTTAAATCACGCTAAATTTCTTAAGAAATCTTATCTAATAAGAAAAGATAGAAGATAGCAGACGATTAAACTTACCGTTGAGTGTAATACTATTATTCAAAATAACATGCCTCCTAAGTTAAAAGATCCGGTGGTTTCTCTATACCATGTAATATTGGAAAGTTCGTCATAGACAAAGCTCTATCGATTTGGGGCAAATATCGATGTCATGCCCTTAACTATTTGCAAAAATGCGGAGATGGGAGAACTTAGACCCACGAAAATGTCCGTTCAATTGGTGACCCGTCGTTTAAATACCAGCAGGTATCTTGGAAAATGTTCCATTAGGATAGGTCAATTCTATATCGAACCGATTTCATAATCATGGACATTACCGAAGATTGATTTACTATCATATTAGGAAGACCTTTCCTAGCCACAATTGGAGCTATAGTTGGCGTAAAGAAAAGCGGAGCTAACATTGAAGTTGGAGAGGAAAAGTGTAATTCATCCTTTCACAATTCTTACAAGCACCAACCATGAATGACACATGTTATCTAATCGGCGTTATAGGCGAGTGCGTAAGAGATGGAAGTTAAACAAACCACATACTGAAATAATGAAAATTCAAACCCTACGATATTGAGAGAGAGCGACAATTAGCGTGAACCATATCAAGATGATAGTCTAAGCAAAAGTCGGCACTCTTTTGATCATATGCCATGTCCAAGAAGAAACCGGTTTAGAATTGAAAACTTTACCTAGCAACCTACGATCGAATTCCTAGACACGAGCGTACTCGACTGTTATAGTAAATTCAGGTTTAGGAGCGATAGAAACTCAGAAGCTCTTAGGCGTCTAAGGAAGTACCCTACCGCGTTAGGTTATAACATATCCGATTTAAAGGAATATGTCCTTCAATTTGTATGCACCGTATTACGCTAGAAGAAGATTGCAAAACCTCTCGAGAACCTCGAAGAATTAATCCAATCCTTCTTTATAGTCGGAGATGAAATTAAAAAGCTATTGGAAGCGGAATCATATACCCAATCTCCTATAGTAAATGGGTTAGCGATGCATGTCGTCTTAGAAAGGAGGTGTCCTTTGTTGTGAAAGCATAAAGCGAATCGATAACACAAAAGAGTGGTTAATGGACATAGAGTGTGCATCGATTATAGAAAACTAAACAAAGCTACTCGAAAAAAGACCATTTTCCTTTACCTTCATTGATCAAATGTTAGAACGATTAGCCAAACACTCCTACTTACGCTATTTAGATGGTTATTAGGATTTTTCCAAATTCCAATTCACCACAATGATTGAGAAGACTACATTCACGTGTCCCTATGGAACATTCGCGTCTAGGCGAATGCCTTTCGGATTATGCAATGCCCAATGACCTTTCAACGATGTATGATGTCGATCTTCTGATTTCATCGATAACATCATGGAAGTGTTTATGGACTGACTTCTACGTATGCGGGCAAAGTTTTGAATGCTTATCTAATCTAGAAAATGTTTTAGAAAGATGTGTGAGAGTAAACCTCGTGTTAAGCGGGAAAAATGCCATTTCATGGTCGAGAAAGAATCCATCTAGGACATGTTATTTCCAATAAAGGAATTGAAGTTGATAAAACTAAGATAGAAGTGATTAAAGAACTCCAACCACCTAAGACCGTTCGAGAAATCTGAAACTTTCTAGGACACGCCGGTTTCTACCGCGATTTATCAAAGATTTTTGAAAATTACAGAAACCACTTAGGTCTATTAATGAAGGATGATGAGTTCATATTCGATGATGATTGTCTCAAAGCTTTTGAAACTCTTAAATCGGCACTTATCTCGCACCAATCATGCAACCACCCAATTGGAGGTTACCGAAATCATGTCGATCAAGTGATTACGCGTAAGCGGTTCTTGGACAAAGAAAGGACAAGAAACTTCATGCCATTTACTACATGACGAGCTAGACTCGGCCCGGATGAACAACGCCACAATCGAAAAGAGTTGTTAGCGGTGGTCTTCGGCGGAAAAATTCCATTCCTACCTCGTAGGAGCAAAATCATCATTTATACGGACCACACTGCTATCAGATATTTACTAACCAAGAAAGATGCAAAACCCAGACTCCTCAGATGGATCTTACTTTTGCAAGAATTCGATCTAGAGATCAAGGATAAGAAAGGAACCCGATAAGTAGGACCATTTATCAAGATTAGAGGGTATAAAACCCGAACAAGTGCCAATTAACGACGATTTTCCGTATGAACATCTGATAGCACAAATGATAAGCAACTTAGCTCAACTGGACTTAAATAAACCAGAAGTTGAGGAAGTCATGGAAGTAATCAATATGACCATGGGACTGCCATGGTATGCTGACATAGTCAACTATTTAGGCTGGCAGTGCTTCCACCGGACTTCACCTGTGAAAGAAATTCTTCCATGATCTCAAATACTACTATTGGGACGAACCACTTTTATTCAAAAGAGGACCGGATGGAATTTTCGGCCGATGTATACCTGAAGAAGAGATAGAAGATGTTATTTCTCACTGTCATTCATCTCCCTATGGCGGACATGCTAGCACTTCTAAAACCTGTGCCAAGATTCTACAAGTCGGTCTCTTACGGCTAATCTTTGGAAGGATGTCCATCATTTATTAAAATTGTGATCATGCCAAGCATATAGGTAATATCGAGCGATGAAAATGCCTAAGAAAGGAATATTAGAAGTCGAAGTCTTTGATGTTTGGGGAATTGACTTCATGGGACCCTTCCCATCTTCTTTCGGAAACAAGTATATACTCGTAGCTGTTGATTATGTTTCAAAATGGATCGAGGCTATATCCTCTCCTACAAATGACACACGAGTCGTAATTAAGCTCTTTAAGAATACCATATTTCCACGATTTGGTGTACCTAGACTTGTCATTAGTGACGGTGGCTCTCATTTCATTTCGAAGATATTCGACAAATTACTATCCAAATATGGAGTCAAGCACCGTGTCGCAACACCATATCATCCACAAACTAGCGGACAAGTCAAAGTTTCGAACAGAGAAATTAAACAAATCTTAGAGAAAACGGTCGCAATATCTAGGAAAGATTGGTCATCTAAGCTTAACGAAGCTTTATGGGCCTATAGGACAGCCTACAAGACTCCTATCAGCACTACACCTTTCAAGCTTGTGTACAGAAAATCCTGTCATCTCCCGGTAGAATTAGAGCACAAGGCTTATTGGGCAATCAAAACGCTCAATATAAACTATCTGCTCTTGAGAGAAAGCGAATCCTCGACTTACATATGGAAGAATTAAGATTAGGCGCTTATGAAAACGCTAAAATATACAAAGAAAGAACCAAAAAGTGGCACGATAAGTGTTTATCCCGGAAAGAATTCAGTGTGGGAGACGTCGTACTCCTATTCAACTCTAGACTTAGGCTCTTCCCTGGAAAACTTAAATCCAGATGATATGGTCCTTTCGAAGTTACAAAAGTGTTCCCTAGTGGCGCAATAGAAATTAAGGATCGAAATAGTACCCCGTTTATAGTAAGCGGACAACGTTTAAAACAATATTACCATATTGAAAATAGGGACTATCGAATAGTCTCGACTTGTAGAACTACCCACTTATTTCTCCGGTTGATCTTTCACTAGGCACTTGTCGAGCTTATAGCGTTAAAAATAACGCTTCATGGGGCCTTAACCTATTTATTTGTTTTGTTTACATTTACTATTTTCTCTTTAGTTTCGGTTTATTTCTTTTACGCTTTATTTTCTTTTTCAAACTTTTATAAAAGCTATGATTTCAAAAAAATTTATTTGCCACGAGTTTACGAAATAGTCTTTTCTCCTTACTTTCTCCTCTCATCATTTCCCGTTTAACCTTTTGCTATGGAACCTCCACAAAACTTTATGGAAACCACTTTTAGAGGTAGAAACCAACGAAGGAGATTTGAGGCTTTGTCTCAAAGGGATATCGGTTTGACTTTGTATCTGATGAACCAACTATGGATACCTTAGGTATAAGGGATAGTGTCCTTTATCATTTAACCAATTAGGATGGGAGAAAGCCCACCTTAAGTCTAGGTTTATCACATACCGAGAGCTTACCCTTGAATTCTTGAGTTCTGGTTTATATACAGAGCATGGTGTTGGAGCGAAAGGAATCATAGCCTTGGACTTTTCGGTATCGAGTTCACCTATAACCATAGGGTTTAGGATTTACTAGGATTCCTAGCGGACCTTTGCTTTTCCACCACTCGGGGTGGATTTAATGGATTTTGAGATGGACTACTTTTGGGGTTCTTTAGCAGGAAACTATCACCGGTAGGATAGCATGGATAACAATGAGATACATAACCCGCTATCCATTATTTCCATAAAATTCTAGCCCACACTTTATTTGGAAAAACGAGAATCAAGCTGTTGTATCCAAGGATGAGGTATTTTGCTATCTTGTAATGAACCAAGGACGACCCGTTAATCTTTGTCTCATTCTGATGAAAACCTTTTCTCGCATTAGTAGGACCCTAATGAACACATCATTGTGGGAGGTTTAGTTACCATGATTGCAAATGCCCTCGGACTTCGTTACCAATTGAATAATTGTGCACCTGCAATTCGATTCGACCTATGAATATTGACTTCTTTTGACCTCCGGATAATAGGAAATCTAGCTCCTACACCCTTTGAATACGATAAGGAATGAAGTTGTCACTCTGTTTACCCTTCAACCATGCTAAAGTAAGTGTCCTGTTGAGAGAAGCGGCTATGTAGATTAAATCCTCTGACCATCCTTCAACAGGAAACACCACAATCCTATTTTGTTCGATAACATCATGTATGATGAAGCGGATCACGAAACCCCTCACAGTTACCATGATTTTACCAATATGGGCTGGAGCACACAAGCCCACGACAGCCAAGGAGAATACACTACAAACTTGAACACAATTTTAACCACTTTGGATACCTATAAAATGACATTGATGGAATCAAGGATGAATTGTAACATATGCGCCAGGTATCATTGGTTTGGTAGCATTACTATGGAACAATTTAATAACACCACCAAGGCTTTAGAAGAATTAAAAGCTAAGTTTGGATGAAGTAGTAGTATTTAGTTTTAGCATTTTCCATTACATTTTTGTTTCTAGGTAGTTTCCATTATGGTAGAATACTTAATTCCATTTTAGTTTTGCAAATTTTACGTCCTAAGAACAACTCCTCTATTTAATATATATTCCCTTTTTATTTTAAATTGCAAATTACATTCAATACTTTATTTATGCTACATTTTGGCTTTCTATTATTAGGATTATGTGATGACTTGATTATTGGGTATGTGCTAAATGGATTAATATCACGTTTAAATTGAATTTATTGTTTGTATGCTTAATATGTTGTGCTTTTTGATATTGTTTCATTACGAGCAAGTGTCTTTACATTACTGCTAAATTTTGGAAATTTTGATGCTATTACGACCTTGTCGCCCGGCGCTCGTAACACGCAATTCGGTAGCGTTCGCCCGTCCTCTAGCGTTCGACCGTACTTGGGGTTATATCGATTTCCTTTGAGCAGAACGCTTTTTCTTCTTCTTCTCAACCTTTACCTCTTCCTCTCGACCACTCAACGTCCCAATTCCTCCACTAATCCCCATTTACTACTTAACTCCCCATAATTCCCATTCATTTCCAACATCCAAAATTTTACCTCACTATATATTCCCCACGTCATCGTATCTCTCTTCCATTCCAACCCACCCCACTCTCATTCTAACTCTTGCATGCAAATGGCAAATATCAACGACAAATCCAGGGCATAAACCTCGGAAGGAGACCAAAACCAAACGTACCAAGTTCCACGAAGTTTCAACGTCGAGGTCTCCATCCCACTAAATCGTCGTCATTGCGCACGAGATTTGGGATTGTGAAGGTGTCAACATCTTCTCCAAAATGTAAACCTTTGGACCTGTCGGTCAACCTCATTACGTATGAAAATCTCACTCTTGAGTTCACGAGTTCATACGCTACATTACTCCCAATGGTCCAACTAATCGACTCTACGGTGTGGTAAAGTTTTGCATTTTCGGCGCGATGCGAGTTCTCAAGCTGCATTCGCATAACTCCTTGATTTACGTCTGATGAAGGTGCCCACCTTCGTGTGCACAACAATTTCGTGAGGAATCCTTCAATCGTGTGCAACTTAACCAGCAACCGTGCGACTCTTACGATCACCTCAATGCCACCCACATCCATAATCACCTTCGCTACTTCCACGAATTCTTTGCAACACCATTTTGCAAGACGGTAACCATAAGCTCAATTCAAAAAGCTCTTTTCATGCATTTAGGCGGAAGATTAATGCCGCTCCATTCCTCTTCGCCCACATTCATTCCATACGCACGGTGGTGGCAAACCTTTCTATTTTGGAGGGATTGTCACTTCTATTGGCTGCCTTGAACCATGGTGACACCCTCGCTCATTTACCTTCCGAGCACGGCTTTGCTCACCTTGGACCCTGCAAGTCTTCTCATCTTATCCACGAGTGTGATGGCCAAATTCCATTGATTCGGAAAATTATTTATTCTAACATTTTTCCTGCGAGGACCGTATAGATCCATAAAACCAAGCCAATTAGCTTTTTGACCTTGCAGCCCTCGAGGGCCATGTTCTGTTCATGCGAACCAGCTGTTGCTCCATGGTTGCAAGAAGAAGAGTTGGATCGGCTGCACTTATCCACGACATTCGAGTCATCCTCGCTCCACCCTCTCTCACTTTTGAAGACATTCTCAGCCATTCATCAACAAAATCAAATGAATATTGCGGTGGAAAGGGAACATCGGGGAATCACGATAGCTTATTCGCACAACGCTCAAATCACAGGTGTCGGTAGCACCATGAGCGAGAAGGCTGGATGAGACCCTATGTGAGCTGAATGCTTTGAGGATGGATGTCACCTCCCTTGGCCTGAGCCGATTAGAGGCCACGCCTTCCGGAAGATCCTTTTGAGCGAGGGCCGTGGTCATTAGTAGTTTCTATTTCCTTTTTCCCTTTTGCATTTTGTTGTTTTCCTGATGTATTTCGAATTTTTCCCATTGTTATATCACAACATTGAGACAATGTCGATATAGTGTGGGAGGTACTACATTTCAATTTAAGCGAGTAATATCCATTTCCTATGTTTAGTAATTTTTCGTTGTTTACGATCATGCATAAATTTCCGGTAGGATATAAGGCCAGGAGGAGGGTTTGTAGACATCCGGGATGGATCTCGGGCGTAACTATATAACTTATCAGACATAGTTCCGGGTTCGGATAAAGGCAGGTCAACCGAATATGACCGGACCTCTATCCGGGCTAGGAGGTTGGATTGGTCTCTATTCGCGCTATTATGGGTCGATTCTGGACGTTACGAATCATTAAATAGGTTTCATGTATTAAATTGGCGGTTGCATCATTATGATCATTAGTGATGGCAATGCTATAAAAAGAGGCCTTAGGGCCATGGGAAAGGGATCATTCTCTCATTCCCTCTCTAAAATACACACTAAAGAGGAGATATCTACTCCATCTATAAGGGCTCCCAACAGCGGGGTAAGCTAGACCGGTAGCTTGGAGGCCATCGTCCTGTACATGAGCCTCAAGATCCCTTAAGATCATATATATAGTTTTTCCTGCAAGAACATTGGCGCCCACCGTGGGGCCCCGATAAAATTCTCCCGGGCCTCAAGATCCATCCTAGTTCCATAGGAACATTTGTTACGACACATCCTTGGATGACAAATGTTTAACATGCAATGGGGCATCTGTGTTAACAAATCCTTCGAAAAACAAGTTATTGTGATGTCTCTGACCTATAGTTCACATACTAATATTGTTATACATGTGTGTTTCTTAGTCAGAAAGCATTGGCGATGGTCATGTTGGTGAGTTCATCTCCGGTGACGACAAAAGGTGGTCGAAAAAGGTCAAGCCGAGTCAAGCTAAGGAGCAGAAATGGAATTCGGTGTTAGATGCCCATCGCCCGACTTCCGCATATCCCAGTGTCTAACATGCAATTAGACATTTATGTTGGCAAGGCCACTAAAGAATGGTATGATTCCTTATATCCTTCGGCTATAGATGGTAATCATAATCCAAAATCGCACAAGTGGGTCGATCTGCTCCATAGGTTGACAAAAGGCAATTACAACCTTGATTGGTCGATCTGCTCGAGGGCAAGAGATTCGTCAAAAGATTTTGAACATCATTGGAATAAGATGGCGATCCTTTCAAATCGATTACGGAAGGTATGTTGATCTCTATCTTTGAACCTCGGGTATATGATGGTTTGACTACCCGATCGGAAGAAGCGATCGATAGCGACCATAGAGATCGATCCGACATCAATCTCGAGCTCGAAGCTATGAAGGCGGCTCCGACCTCGATAGGACGATTTTGATGGAGATACTCTTGATCCGGTAACAAGCACCGACCACATAACGGATGGGTCGATTTGATCAACGGGTTCATCAATTTTAGATTCGTTGATACTTACGCTAACCAAAGACTGTTATGGTCTCTTTGCCAATTCGGTGCGGAAGTCGGCATCCGATCGTTGCAAGATCCGCCGTTAATAGCCAGTGAAAGCGGGAGTTTGAATAGGTCCACGGGGATTAGTCATGAAGTCAGTACACCAACTTTATAATCACCGCTGATCATGATCCAGAAGTTGGGTTGACAACAACATCGATATCAAAAGATAAGTATTTCTTGCATATTCTTGTGGTTAAACTCGATCGATGATGATAGGTTGTGTTTAATGGAAGAGTTGGTACATAACGTTAACGGTTATGATTAGAGAGCCGCCCTGCCGTAAATTAATTATCATTTATCATTATTGAATTAATTATATAGCGGTTTCGAACTAATCCTTTGGGAAGTAATTATCATTTATCATTGTGCGTATAGCGTGTGTTTAAGAGGTATTCATACAACGACATCATCATTATTGAAAAGGGGTTCAAGGCATATAAACAAAGTTTTTATAACGATTATAAGCGGTAGCTCTCGAGGAGTGAAGTGGCGGGATGATAGGATTATCATGAGCTCAAGTTATCTGACGAAGGCTTTCTAGCGGTGATAGGTCATGGAAATTATGCTGGTCAGCGTCGGTGACGATTATTGGAATCATTTGTGGCGAACCCGAGGTTGGAGAGGAATATCGGCAATCGGAGATGCTCTTAGTTGGCGGTGACAATTATAGGCATCAAAATAAGGCGTGACGGCAAGGATAGGAGGCGGTAAACATGGCTTTTGTAAATGATTACGGTGGCTCATCGAGACATCACGGTGTCGGCACCACTTGGAGGGCGAAGACTATATCAAGCGAACACGAATAAATGACATTCGGCGTCGTCGTCAATGTCGTCATTAAGAAGATAAGTCTATTTCAACCTCTTTACGTATGTAAATTGACATATTTTTGTTAAACTCATCAAACAATTGAATTCATGCTTGTTTACATCTATATTGATGAAAAGGAAGTATATAAGAATTGAATTATGGACTCGGAACTTTATGTTGATATTTATTAAAAGCGTATTTGTGATCTCGTGATATATGACGACTTCAATATGTTTTGGTTTAAGCTTGTATAGGTGTCCATAATGTTATTACAAAACATCGCCACGACATATGCGATCGAATAGAAATCTTGAAATGGCAGGAGATATGAAGTCGAGGATTCGTAGACTTGTCCTGATTCTCAATAAAATGCGGTGTTGGAATCTTATCAATACCGATGAAGCTCGATCAGGGTCGCAATGGGTACTCGGGCGGTTTCCGGTGGCATCTATCTCATAGTAAAGCCCAACACGGCGACAACGGAACAAATCGGGCGATGGTCTTTGCAATTTGGCGTGATTGATCCGTACATTGCTTTGAAAGATTGGGAAAGATAACTCAAGCAACCGAAGTCTGTCCACTCGGTGTTTAAACAAACTCGGCGTTTAATCAGTGACACATTTCCGCATCGGTTTATGAGCAGTAAGACTTGCTTGCAACTTAGTCTCAGTTAAAACCATCAGTACACGCACAAAGATAAGTAGCCTTTGTACTTTCTAAACTATGTTTGTTTCGTTATTATAAGCAACAAGTTTCAAATTCATATACCACATTCATATCTTTGAAACTTGTCTTGGAGTTTTTTTAATTTGTCGACTTTTGGGTGGTTTTAGTGGTTATTACTTGAAAAATCACAAGATGAAAAAATGTTGAGAAAATATATTTATTGCAACGACCTCGGCTCATAAAGATAAGTGACATATATTTATTTATGGCCAAAGCCCATACACATTTCTCTAATTCTTACCAGATGATGTTAAAAGCGTTGAGTCAACCATATCTTGCATGATAACTATTATTGAATATATCTATTTAGAAATAGCGTTTTGGCTACTTTGTAAAATTACTACATGATGTATACATGATACCACATGCCGGTGCGTGTTACTATATGTTCATCTTATTATATTACCAATGCTCTTCACGTGATACACATCACATGTGTTGCAAATTTAGCGTGTTTCTACCCTTTGATGAGAATAAATAGAATAACGAGGTTGTTAAAAATATTCTATACAGTATGCATAAATAAAAAGGTGATCGTTGGGGTATTAAATAAAGAAAATGTATATACTTATGTGTAAATATCTAATTCATGTCTTGGTTATCGTATGGAAATTGATAATTGTGGTTAAAATATTCTTCTACTATTGTCATGTGGATTATCGATGATTAGTGTGCAGTGTGCATATCGGTGATTATAGTTTTTATAGCATGTGTACCAATGCATGTATGTTGAAATGTTTTCAAATATATATTAATCACAGTTTATCCTAATCAAATATTACATTGATTATGTTTTTGGCGGGCTAATCAGACCAGGTCAACACTCGGTCTATAAATTCGACCACTCTCGCTAAAAGTTCTGCGCTTACTCGGCCGACCATACAAACGACTTTGACCCAACAGAAAAGTGGTTCTGACTATGGACAATAAAAACAGAGTTGGAAATTGTGGAAGATAAGGTTGACAAAAATTTGAGTAGCATGTAAATTTACATAATATACTTTATAAAATGAGCTAATGTCTCGGTAGGTTGTAAATAAATCATTTAAATTTACTTTGCAAAATAAGTGTCGCTCCTTTTTCCCCTACGTGGGTTGGAGGCACCCCACTTTAGTGTTGAAATTTAGGAGGAAACTGGAATGTGTGTAAAAAATGAGCAGGTTCCCGGCTAAGGCAATTAACTGCGGGAAATGGAGTCCTCTTTGATCAGGAGGGATCGGTGTCAAAGCGCTTCACTTTGTTCCTACAAAACCTCACGCTTGGGGGGCTCATATAACCATCCCGATCAAGAATGGAAGAAGAAGATAGCGAGAAAAAGGTGGGAAGATTGAATATTATCTGATTAAAATATTGTTTAAAACAGTTGTATAAGATGTCGCCTAGATGTAAAGGTGTAAGTCTTACTCTCTGTGTGGGTGAAGAGGCATCTTGATCCTAGTTTGTAAAAGCCAAAATAGGATGTAACGGATAAAAAGTACTACGCACCTCGAGACTCGGATATGGTAGGAATCAAAGGCTAGGCGACGTCTTCTGCAGCTCGGTCTATGATCGTCTTCGATCCACGGAAGGCTCTGTTCCTATCGCGAATACTCCTTGGTCAACCTCGCTTGAGGCTCGAACCCATTGGCGACGTCTTGCTAAGCTCGGTCTATGATCGTCTTCGATCCGGAAAGCTCATTCCTATCACGGAATACTCCTTGGTCAACCTCGCTTGAGGCTCGAACCCATTGGCGTGTCTTGCTAAGCTTGGTCTATGATCGTCTTTCGATCACGGAAAGACTACTTTCCTATCTTGGAATACTCCTTGGTCAACCTCGCTTGAGCTCTGAACCCATTGGCGACGTCTTGCTAAGCTCGGTCTATGATAAATCTTCGATCCACGGAAAGGCTCTTCTATCACGGAATACTCCTTGGTCAACCTCGCTTGAGGCTCACGAACCCATTAGCGACGTCTTTAAGCTCGATCTATGATCGTCTTTCGATCCGCGGAAGGCTCTGTTCTATCGGAATACCCTTGGTCAACCTCGGCGGAGCTCTAAACCCGGTCAACCTCGGAGGAGGCTCTGAACCCTACGGTCAACCTCGGTTGGGCTCAGATCCGTCTCGGATCATCCCTATAGAGCTCTGAACCTCAAAGGCTCTGTTCCTCCGCGGAACAACCTTAGGTCAAACTCGGTTGGGCTCGAATCCGTCTCGGATCATCCCTATGGAGGTTCAGAACCGAAGGCTCCATATCCCAACTGCGTAAAAGGCTGTAAAAAGCGAAGTGGTGTCATGAGCAGTTGTTATGTGCTTGGAAAAGCCAATATAACACTTGATGCATCATGCGACTTGAGGGCTAGTCTAGTTAAGCTAAGTCTTACTACCAATAGCAGACAAAATTACGAGCCAGTCGGACTAAAAGCAGTGTTATGCTTGGGTTAAGCGGAGTATCGATTAAGCGAGATAGGAATACATTAGGCGTTGTGAACAAATGTTTGCTAGCCATGGCTTAGGGATAGTAGCATAACATAAAATCGTTCACACAACCTTAAAAGCTACATACATACCAGGCATGTAAGGCGAAGGACCTTAATTGGATTAAATCAAAACATTTTCATCAAAACCTTGACTCAAGATACTCGGGGCTAGTGCATCTATATGTCTTACTACTCCGGGCGAGATGTGGTCGAAGGAATTTTTATCTGCCATGCGTCACAGGATCCGGCCGGGCTACGAGTGTTCTGTTAGTGTCGATTCAGTGACGTCGCGTCTTCATTTAAAACCTCAAAAAAAGCGAAGAATGGTAAAACAACATGTGGTATTGGAGACCGGCTTGGTCAAAGTTTATGTTTCTAATAAATCGAGCATAAGGCTTCAGGTCTAGAAACCATATGCTCGAGGGACTTATGATCATGCATAAATTTCCAGCCGAGATATAAGACCGGAGGAGGTTTGTAGACATCCGGGATGGATCTCGGACATGGTATGGGCAGCTTGCTCAGGCATAGTTCCGAATTGGATAAGAGACCGGGTCAACCCGGAATATGACGGACCTCTGTCCGGGCTAGGAGGGTTGGATTGGTCTCTATTACGCTATTTATGGGTCGATTCACGGACGTTACGAATCATTAAATAGCAGTTTCATGTATTAAATTGGCGGTTGCATCATTATGATCATTAGTGATGGCAATGCTATAAAAGAGCCTTAGGGCCATGGGAAAGGGATCGTTCTCTCATTCCCTCTCTAAACTACACACTAAGAGGAGATATCTACTCCATCTATAAGGGCTCCCAGCGGTAGGGGTAAGCTAGGCCGTGGCTTGGAGCCATCGTCCTCGTATGAGCCTCGAATCCCTTAAGATCATATATATAGTTTTCACTGCAAAAGAGTTCTTTTTCTCCCGCTTTATTTAGCCTTACCAAAAAAAAACTAATTTTTTCGCTTTATTTTCGCATAGCCTTGATTACCTACCTTAACGAAATCTTAAGTTGGGAAGCGAGGCGATTCAACGAAACAATACGGTTATGACACCTTTGACTCCTACTTACGCGATCCGTTTCAATAAGCTTATATACTAATATTTTGAGTTTTAGTCCTAAAATAACTGATGGTTTATACTAGCGATCGGCACGTCTAAACACAAACCACGTGGAAGCCGGATGAATATAAGTGTTTGATGCCTTATCGGTGATCTATCCTTCTTATCTCACGCTTACAAGAAAATTTTATACATACCACGAGAAATAAGCAGATAATGAAGGAAATCCATTGTTGGTTGGTTGAGGAGGTATACAGTTTACGAACTTGGTAGGCGTGCTACTGCTCGATCCCCCAACCTCCATTCGGATAAAATATGCATAGGGTTGCCACATTCGTGTACCGGACCCGTGCTTAAAAGGATCAAAGTCCTAACGGCTACTCCTCACGTGCGTGCTAAGGCAATGGGCTTAATGTGATTGCACGAGAATGAAACCAAGGTGAAATAGGTACAAGGAACTTTAAATCGAATTATAACGGAATAATTGAGCGGTTTGTTTAAAGCGGAAAGTCCACGACTAGCTTGTTGCTTATTAGCGTATCTTTAGTGGTTTACTCGATTATTAGCGAGAACTAGCACAAGATTTCATGTGATATTTTGAAACAAAAAGGTATACTAGGCATATCGTCTATAAAAACTTGTCGAGACTTTTCTAATTGTTTATTTTCTTGAGGACAAGCAAAGGTTTAAGTATGGAATTTGATAACAATCGTATCATATATTTGCTATGAAATTAACGTTTTACATCGCATTGACCGCTTAACTCCCGAATATTCGAGTTTTCATCTCTTTTTGCAAGTACCACATATCTCGGGACAAATTAGCAAGAACATCAAACAAACAAAGTAAACAACAAAGATCGAGGAAAAGGATTATTTTGCCAAAATCTGCGAAATTTCTTGATGTTACGATCGTGCTTCCACCCACGACCGTAACGCACCTAAAGCGTGTTCGCCGTCATAGCTTTTACCACGGTATCGCGCTTAATTAATGAATGCTTTGTAACACAACGCCGACGCCGTAACGCTATGTTTGATTTATGAAAGACATGGAGGCGTGGACAAAGCTCAACGAGAAGAGTCTTCAGACTCCTATATTTTCTCAAATCACGTCTCAACCCCTCTCTATTATTTCTCAAGATTTCAAATCAAACCCACGAAGAAGTTTCCTTCCATCACTACTATTCTCTATAAATAGCGGTAGTTACAAGGAAGAAGACACGAGCATTATTCAATGAACCTTGCGGAAGCTCTGCGAATTCAAAACCTTGTCTTTCAGGTTTCATTTGTTCCTGCAATTTCATATTCCCTTGTTCACTTTCTTGTCGATAACAATTTCCAACATTAGGAAATTGCTATTCTAGTTAGGATTTGTTTCAAGCCACATAATTCTTTTATTTTCCCAATTAGAAGGTCAGGTTTCGATTTGTGGAAGAAAGACATAGGAGTTTTGCTTTATTCGAGTTTTTATTACATTTAATTTTAGGCACAATTTAATTGTTTATTACAATTTTATTAATTAATTATTTAAATTTTTATTTTCAATTCTTTGATTATATTTCTGTGAGTTTAATTTAATTACTATGGCTAGCTAATTTCCTTGTGTCGGTATGTGATAGTAAATGACGGTAGGCATTCAATCAAACCGCTAAAACCTTAATCAACTTAAACTCTAGTTATAAGTTTTGAAATTTAAAATAAAACCTTTTTATTCAAAGTAAGAAAGTAGAATAGGTTAGGATCGAGACCACGAAAGTGTGAGGTTTTAACGGATAGCTAAAGTTAGGCATTCGATTTAAATACATGAGAGGCGCTTTAAGCAATTAGATTTAATTAAGTTTTCAAAGAGTATTTTCTAGACACTTATGGGCTGCGAGACGAGCATAGGGCTTTAGGCGTATAATCGAGATAAGACCACGAAAGTGTGAGTTGAGGTTTTAAGCGATTATTTCTAGAACAATTAAGTTAACTTCTATCACGCTTAGGTAAGATTAGATCCCTTAGGTCCTCTATATTACATACCGACCGCTTTATTATTATCTAAAATCAATTAGTTTTACTTTTCCTTACCTCCCAAAAACCAAAGCGTGTTATCCACAAAAACAATATATTTCCCACGATAGCTTCTAGAGTTAAATTTTACGCAAATAAATGCGATATTGACATTAAACCATCATCGAAACTACAGAAACTACCTAGAAATCAATCATCACAACTTCAATTGAACATAGCGAGAATAACACAATAAATATCCCAAGTTTCTCGGTTAGATTTACACGCGAATAAATGTGGCATCATCAATATACCTTTATCGAAACTAACAAACCTTGACTATTACAACCAATAAAACATCAATCAAAAGTGGTGCCATTATTAATTAAACCGCATTCAAAATTAATTGTCCAAATCCCTTTTAAACAAAAGAACATTTGCAACTATAGAAAACCAACATTATCCTCATAGTTTCTTGGTTCGTTTCTATGCGAATAAACACATAAGCAACATCACCTTCATTGAAACTAACCTCAATTATCACACACAATCAAGATCAAAACAAAAAACACACTAACACTATTATCTTATTTCAACACGAAATTTAACATGTACGCCATAAGCCATAAATTTGAAACGAATAGGATTAGCACTTCAAGAGATGACAATCGCATTCTAAAATTAAAATGAAGCAGATATATCCTTCAACAACGAAACAACACAATCGAACGTCACTTTCACACACATTATTTACATACTAGTTATTTCCTTTATCGAAATTATCAAAACTAACATTAAATCAATCTAACAGAACATTAAACAACTTTCACAAGATTCTTGACAATCAATATAGTTGAAAAAATAACCCATTTACAAACATCGAGATGTGTCCAAGGCAATGAAGTTGTTGTTTGCCGTCATACTTGAAATAGATGAAGTTGTTTAGGATAGCTTTAAGTTTCTTTCCGTTGTTCTCAATGACTTTGGGGTTCTTTCCCTCCATGCGAAACACATGAATTGGTAGTACCAGATCATTGCCGCAAGTCTTAGCGAAAGGTTTGAGTCAAACTTGCCCATTTGTGAGTTACATAAGATGATGCACAGTTACGCACATCACAGAAACAAGCGGCGGAAAGAAATACGAGCTTGCGGCGTTGGAAAAAAGCGATAATGAAAAAGTAGCAGGTGATGGTAAGGTGAGGTAAGAATGAATGGTGGTAAAAGAAGGTGGGCCATGGTGGTTTTACGGTTTGGAATTGGCGAAGGTTGAGATAAGCGGTAAATGAAATGTGCGGTTGAGAGAATGATGTTGAAGGGTGGTTTAGAACAAAAGTATGTTTGAGGATGATCTTGGCGATGGTTGTTATGTGAAAGGATGGCCGAAAAGTAACAGAAGGTGACAATGTGGGGAATGTGAAGGAGGGTGAAGCGATGATGGTGGTAATGTAAAGCAAAATGATTAGAATGGTGAGTGAGTTAATAGAGTTGGAATGTTGGTGGAAAAACGAGAATGGTATCGAGAAAAGTATGGCAGTATGCCGTAAAAGCCGATGGTTGTTGTTTTGTGGTTCGGCCATTGGAGGTTGGAAAAGCGAAAGTGACAAAGGGTTATGGAAACGATTAAGTAGGAGGAGGTTGAAAGGTGATGATAATGGATGAAGATGATTGGTTCTTGAAAGATAAAAAAAAGTTATATTTTATCGGATAGATGCGCCCTCTTCTCCTTGCCCCGCATGAGCGATGCAAAAACCTCAATATATATAACATAATAAATTTACATAAATGTGATAATGCCAAACTACCAACTAACAAACCCACAAAAAAAAATGAAACGCTAAAACCCAAACCATATATTTGTTTGAATTTTAAAAATAAATATTGGACACCTAAATTGTCAAAAAGCGATATATATTAAGACACTAAATTATGAAAAAAAAATGAAATACATTAAAATAAACACAAAATCTCAAAATTAAAGAAAAATTATCAAAATGTTTTCAATCGAAATAAAATGATAAAAAAATACCGTTGAAAAACACTTATGGTTAAGCGAGTCTTCAAAATGTATCGAAAAATTAGAGAGCATATTTTCATGATCGCGACACATTCGATTCATAGTAGTGAAGTTGGCAACTTGAAATATTTTCCGCTAATTTTACATTAAGAAAACCGCACCGCAATACATCTATAAAACTAAAATATCAATATCATTAACATACCATGCTGCAGCCAGAGAGAAAAAAGCATAAAGTAAAATAAACGGTGTTTACAACTACAAAAAATACTTTTTTTTTAAATTGACTTTCAGTCAACCTACATGCAACTAGTGATGCAAATGTGATGAATGGATGACCATTCCGCCAATGACCTAATGGAAGCATATTGTTCGCGTGAAAATAAAAATCGAATCTAAAAATACGCACCAACATTACTCTTATTTGTTTATAAAGATGTCGCGGCATCAAGCTTTATTATTTTCAACACAACAAAAATGATGATTTATGCCAAAAAAACTGCTAATACCAATTATATGATATGCGCCGCCCGCAGCGCTAAACAGGCCGCCGCATAAAACCTAACCGGGTAAAATTTTATATAAAAATAGATGGAGCACCCTATATATATATAGTTAGCTATATATGTTGTTATATATGTTTATGTTAATTGCCCCATGATTGAAGTTTCTCCTTTGGGATTTTAAGAAGGATTATGTGGGATCCTAGTGTTTGTTATTAGTGCTTGCAAAGATCTTTGGATCTTACGCCACATCCCAGTGGGAATAAAGCATTTGTAGCTCGGATCTACAGGATCTATGGTTTGTTTGGTTTGAGGAGAAAGAAATTTTCGGCAAGGATGAGACCTTGTGCCTCATATTCTCAAAATATGTTGAGAAAAGTCAACAATCGTAGTTCCACTTATGCTAGTGTAAACAGAAAAGTTAGTAAAACACGGCAAAATGTCATCTTAATGAAAAATATCTAATCTATTTCATCCATCCATTTACATTTTGGTGATTTAAAATCTTCGCCGTAAGTTATAGGTGTTTTGCTTGTGACACAGCGTTACCACTGAAGTTTTAGAAAGATGTTTGAAAATGATTGAATCTTTTAATTGTAAGCATTGGGTGTTTTGCTTGATACCGTTACCACTTCGATTAAGAGATGTTTTGTCAAAAAAAAGTTTGAAAAGTTTTGATCGTATGTGATGTGATAGATGAGATACTTCTTCCATAGAGATGATAAGCGTCTAAATCTCAAGAGAAATTGATTGGATTAAAGGGATGCTAAAGAAGCCCATGGGTCATGTATTGTAAGCGAGAGGCATTCAGCCGCCCGTCGCAACACCAACTCCGCTATAGGGTATGGCGGCTTTGGCTTTAAAACGAAAACCATCCTTTTGGAATTAAGAGCAATTTCACGAAAAATACCTACGGCAGTTTCTATCTAAGCGGGTGATTCTTTGTATTGGAAGCCAAAAGGTTGTTAAGAGATTTCTTCTCTTTCTTTGTATGAATGAGAAGGCTAAACTCAGGAAAGTTCTTTTGAAAAGAAGAAGGTGACTCAGCAAAGTGTTGTCTTATATGAAGCCTAAGCGGAGGCTAACTCGGATGAATGAGTTTTCTTATAACCTAAGAGGCTGAACTCGATGAATGAAGTTACCTTGTACAAAGCAAGAGGAGGCTAAGCATGCGAGGATGAGTTATCTTGTATAAAGCAAAGGAGGCTAAACTATGGGGAACCTATTTTAGACTAGTTGTTATATTATAACTAGGCAGTTGTATAAACATATGTATATGTATTCCACGAGGAGTTTATGAAAAATATAATATGCATGATGTTTATTTTACAAGGTTTATGAAGGAAATATAAACAAGTGTACATGAAAATGAGCGTTTAAAACAGCGTAACTTGTTTATTTACAAGTTTGAATTGTGTACAAGGATGTAAATATGTACGAATGAGTATTTATATATACGAGAGGATGTGGATGTACATAGGATGGTTGGGACTTACACCATGATGGTGGCCCATTGGTTTAAAAGCGCTTTCACAGGAATAATGCTCCTTTCAAGACCAATGGTATTCGATTATATACACAATCGAAGTGAAAACAAGCGATTGAAGTTTATGCATGCTTGAGTACTTACAAAAAGTATATATATTATGTATAGGTAAAAATTTGTATGTACATGAAAAGAATTTGATATGTACAAGAAAAATATATGTACATAAAGAATGTTGGGACTTACACCATAAAGGGAGGCCATGATCGGTTAAATTTTGAGAGAAAAAGCAATTCGGTTTTATCGTTTAATCGGATCGATCATGGAAAAAGATGTAAGTTTGATGAAAAGTTTTGAAGAATGATTTTGAAAGTGTTTTTGAAAAGTGAAATTTACTTGTGAAAAGTTTTAAAAAGAATCGGGCTTTGAAAGTTTGAAAAAATCTTTAAAGGTGTATTGAAAAGTACTCAAAATACCGATTTCCGGCTCGATCAAAAGATAATCGGATGAAAGTTTTTCTGAAACTTTTTGACACTATCATAAAATAGATAGATTAATTGACAAGTGTACAAAAAATCACCTCAAAATGAGGAGTTTTGATTGGGTTTTGAAAAAGTCAAAGTTTGTAAAAAAATAAGAATGAAAAATTAAAAAGTTTGGCAAAAAGGTCCCAAGGCTACTCGAACAGGACCTATAGGCGAGGCATGGCATGAGAGTCTTAAGAGTGGTGGCAACGCTGAAGCGCAATACATCCGTGTATTGTGATTAAACCAACTAAATATATTTTAAACTGAATATTTGAATTTGAAAAAGCAGCCTTATTTCTTCTTCCCGATCCTTCATCGACTACATGGATTTCTTGTTTCTCAATGAAAATACATGATGTAAACATCAAACTTGACGAAATTTAACAAGGAACACGATGGTAGTGGTTAATTTCATTTATTTTTTAGTTTAACATGATTGATTTTCGAAGCGTGAAGAACCCTAAAGCGAAAATCTTAATTGAAATCGTGTATGGTTAGTGATTTGATCAATTGATTGAGGGTAAATGATCGTGGATAGTGCAGAAACAAAATGGCCAAGAGTTTTTTTGATTTGAATCAAAGAATCATGGAGTTCGAAGTTGGTGTTCTTACATTGAAGTGGAATCGAATTTTGTGTTTGAGTGTTTCCAGTTGTGATTTTGTGATTGCTTGAGCACAACGGACCTTATGGAAGGTGTAAGGATGGTCTGCTCACTTCAAATCAGCTTGAATCGTTCTGACCAATTCAACCTGCACAAGCTCAAAGGAAACTTTGAATTCGGGTTAGAGGTTTACGGATCAAGAATGATGGTGCGCATCATCCATATGAAGTATGGTGATGATGTTTGAGTCAAAAATCTCAACTTGCTCGAGCCCAATGATCAAATTCGAAAGCTTAGCGGTTTGGCAAGTTTTGAAGTATGAAATGCAAATATGGTTTTTACTTGTTTTTAGATTGATTTTGAGTTACAAACAAGTTCTATCTTGATATTAAGACATGTTAGACACCAAATATTTCATGTTTCTTCACAAGTTTTCAAAAATGCAAGTTTCCTTAATTTACACTATGTTTCTTGAAATTTAAGAAAGTAGAGAAAGCATGTACTTGCATGGATTTGGTGTAGTTTCAATTTGCAAACAAGACCTCTATTTATAGGCCATGAGTTCTGAATGGTAAGTACAAAGAATTGGCTTTGGTATTTTCAACTTGCCTTAAGGGGCAAGGAAGTCATTTTTGCATTAAATGCAAAAGGAAGCTTCCTTTTAACCATGGTTAGTTCTTACCTTGATCCTATCTCTTTACAATTACTCTCCCTCTGATATTTATCAGCTCTAATCCTCTTGGCTAGGTGGCATGCTTCTAGAAAGAAAGAAAAACTCAAAATGACCTATAATTTTGAACTTTGTACTTGAAAATTATGGATTTTGGAGCTCTAAGTTTCAAAATCAAAGTATGGCTAGACTCCATGGATTTGAGAGTTCTTGACATTTTTTAAAGCTTGTTTCAAAGGCTACAACTTTCATGTTTTGAGTTTTTTCCAATTCAAAGTGGAACTATGTGAAAAAATGCCACGAAGTTTGGAAAAAGTACAAAATTTTAACACTTGAAATTTTTTCTAAGTGTTAGAAATTTTGACTTTTTGTTGACTTTTCCAAATTTCTTGATTTTTTATGATCATGATGGATCATTTGAAGTATTTTGATGATTGAAAAGTTTTGTTTGAAAAAATTGACCAAAAGTCAAAGTTTGACTTTTCGGTCTTGATGAAATTTCATCGAGATGTTTGAAAATTGTTGATGAATCTGTGAACTTACGTGATGTTTTGAATCCAAAAATTAGGTCAACATGTTGTATCTAAGATATTAAGATCAATATCTAACCAAAAAGTCATTCATTGATCGAGAGAAAATCGAGATTACTCCTCCTCGACAAAAAAACCCAATTGGTCGATCCTCGATTGATCAATGAGAAAAGTTGGATATTTGAAGATCGAGAGGTTGATGATTTGATCAAGATAGATCAAATGAGGTGAGTAAAACTTAAACCCAATTGGTTGCCTCTTGAATCGGATGAAAATTTGATGAAACCTTAATTTTGACACATGAGATCCACACTTGGAATTAATTTTGTTATGGTATTAAAGATGAAATGATGAAAATGGGAGGTGGTATATTAGGTCAAAAATTGGTATGATGACAGATGCCCCTATTTAAGTTTCTTCAACCTGAGATATAAAGATGAATATCTTTGTTTTGATAGGTGTGAAGAGACTTAAATATCGAGAATCATAAATTTTGGACCTAAGATACCAAAAGTCGCGGATGATACAAAAGGATTGTAAAAAGTTTCACCCAAATGATATCAAAGTAATGACATGGTGGGAAAAATTTGTGAGGATGACTCGATCTGTTTAAGAAAAGAGATCACATTTTTGGGAAACTTGTCACATGATATGTCTATTTGGGAAAAAGAGATTCATAAAACATGTGAATATACATTTTAGCTTTAGAAACAAAGATTACCTTCTAACAACCTTGTGACAATGTTTAAGGTAAGGAAGATGATATTACCAATTATCAACCTTGTGATAGTTCATGGTAATGAATTATAAAGATATTACCAATTATCATTGAAGTGATAACTATAACAAGGTAATTCTTGAAAAATTCTTTGAGTATTGACTTGGTGAATAACGATTAATGATAAACAGAATCTCAAATGAGTTCCTATTTTCCGAGATAAAATCTTGCCGAGATCTTTCTCTTGAGAAGACGAGCATTTGATTGAAAACGAAGTTTTCTTTTGGACGGAAAACAAGCAGAAAATACAACATCATGATTTGAATTTGTTGAGAAAAACATTGTTTTATGACAAGTCGCAAGATGAAAAAAACAACGGCCTAGATGTCGAGGCCATTTGCTTATTGCTTTGTTGGTTATAAACAACTATCGGGAATAAGCGGAAAAAAACAGTCAATCAAGACTTTGTTCCAAAGAAATGCTCTCGAAACAAGAAAAAGATTTAGAAATAACTCTTGGGAATATGAACTTACATTCCACATAAAGTAAATATCTAAACCGGTGATATGGAAGCAAACATTGAGGACAAATGCATTAATGTTATTAACGTTATATAATAATGAATATAATGTCACATACGCAACCACTTGGCAAGACAATAAAAAGGTATTTGGGAAAAAACCACGTCACAGTTCAAACAAATACTCGAGAAATCTGCACAATAGGCGAAATACTCATTGATGAACACTAGTTGCATGCTTTAAACTTTCCGAAAAAAGGCATTTCATTGCAACTTTGTTAAATTCTTTTGGATAAAATACCGTCGCTTTGATAATACTTGAGAAAAAAACTTAGTAGTTGTTCTATCTTTAGAAAACCACTCATGGAAACATGAAGTTCATACCGTTCATAGTTCAAAAAAATTAACTTTTATTTCAAAATTTGAAGTAAAAATTCATTTAAAAACCTTTTATTTCAAAAAGTGATTTTCCACAATAGCGTTATTTTACGCAAAACCAAAATATTGCAAAAAACACCAAAACTTAAATTTATTGATAAATAGTATCCAACCATGACTCCATGACTATTACAAAAATGTAATTATTGAAAAAGGCTACATTGAAAGCAAATACCACTATATCCCTAACACTTTAATTCCCACGAAAATTTGGCTTGAAAATCCATTGCCAAAATCTGGAAATGCTAATACGAGCGGTACATTACTTATACTTGTCATATTTGTATCCTTATTTTACCAAATTTCCCTTCGTTTTCAATCTATCGGAATATTCTACATTTTATTGTCTCTAGCACACGGACCGCCACTTTTAATTTCATCCACAGCCACACCACCCCAATTTCGCTTCCACAGCGCTTCTTTTTTTTTTAACAAAGTATTTCTTGGCGCATCATATTCTTCACGGGAGTTCCCGTCCATGGTTGTGAGAATCACCACACCGCCCGGCTTCTTTGACGATATGGGCCCCCTTAGTAATTAGTCCATTTGCCCTAGAATATGGTTGAAAGCTCTTTTTAAGCACGAGGTCCCACCTCCCCGAATTCACGAGTCCGGACCTTTTGTCGAATGCTTTCTTCATCCTTCTTTGATATAGTGGTCCGTGACACGGAGGCGGTCAGGCGTTTTCTTCAATTAAGTTCAGCTGGTGCGTATACTGCTTTGACACCATTCGGCCTCGAGATAGCTTAGTTTCCATGAGAACTCTCATTGGCGGAATCTCAACTTCCACGGGAGCAACGCTTCCATGCTTGTATACTAAAGAAAAAAGAGTTGCCCTGTTGAAGTACGTCTTGAAGTATGATACCCATGTAGAGCAAATGGCGGTGTTCGTGCCGGTCTTTGTAGGTGATAACCATCTTTGGAGGATCTTTTGATGTTTCTTGTTGGTAGCTTCAGCGGTTGCCGTTCATCTTTGGCGGTAAGGAGATGAGTTATGATGCTCGATCTTGAATTCCTCACCAGTTCTTTCATCATTTTGTTGTTCAAGTTCGATCCATTATGCGTAATGATCTTACTTGGAACTCCATATTGGCAAATGAGGTTGTTCTTGATGAACCTCACGACCATTGTCTTGTGGCGTTGGCGTGAATCTTTGCCGACCCATTTGGTGAAGTAATCAATAGCCACTAGAATGAGCGATGTCCGTTGGACGCTTTTGGATTCGATCATCGATCATGTCGATGCCCACATAGAGAAAGGCCACGGGGAGGAGAGAGCGTTAAGTAAGTTAATTGGCACATGGATCTTATCTGCGTAGATCGACACTTGTGACATCTTTTAACGTGTTCTGACAATCGATTCCATTGTTATCCAATAGTATCCGCTCTCAAAATCTTTGGACATTGCATGCCTATTTGAATGAGTTCCAAGGATCCTTCGTGAACTTCATGAATTATTGTATCTACTTCTTGTGTTGGCCTTGTCGGCGGGACCATGTTGAAGTTTCTTTTGTATAGCACATCTTCTTTGAGGAAGTTTCTAGAAATCCTCCTTAGTTTTCCTATCTTTGTCGATGCCCAGTGGGTACTCGTGTTTGAAGGAAGCGGCTTGATGTCGTGAAACCACGGTTTATCGTCGAAGGCTAGCGATTGAACACATATCGGGTATTTCAAAGTGCGTCGATGCGGATCTTAGGCATATCGTTCAATTGTTGACTTTGAACATGGAAGATAGAGTAGCCAAGGCGTCGCCATTCGATTCGATCTCGGGGATATGATGCGATTCAACTTTGTTGAAGAAAGTCAACAAACGTCTTGCATAATCTCTATAGGGAATCGACCCAAGATGATGAGTTTCATACTTGTCTTTGATTTGGTTGATCACAAGGGCTGAATCTCCATAATCAAGGATCTTAATCCTCAGTCGATGGCTTCTTGATACCCATGATACAAGCTTCATATTCTGCGATGTTGTTGGTGCAATCAAATAGCAATCTAGGAGAAAATGGGATATGAGAACCCTCGGAGTGATGATGACCGCTGATTCCATTGCCAAAGACGATGCGCTCCATCAAAAATTAGGCCCATCTAGATTACGGTCGGGACCTTACCGGGAGTAGCGACAAATCACAATCTTTCATCTACAAGTACATAACATCCTCGTCGGTCAAACTTGAGAGATTGGTGATACGTTGGTACGTGATAAAGTGATCGGCGAGAATGCTTCCTTTGGTAGCTTTTGAAACGCAGTCTTGCGGATGTCGTACTCGAGATAGTAACATGTCTGCCATCGAGCAATCCTTCACATTAGGCGGGCTTTTCAAGGCGATACTTGATTGGATCCATTTTGGAGATCAACCAAGTCGTGTGATTGATCATGTCTTGGCGGAGGCGTTTGAAGCCCACACCTTGACATGTTTTCTCGAGCATGGAGTAGTGGCGAGTTTCCACAGTCTATGAACTTTTTACTCAAGTAGTAAATGGCATGCTCCTTCTTCGGTTTCATCTTGCTATCCAACATAACCATGGACTCTTCTAGCACGGTAGGTACGGGATTAGCATTCTTGTGATGGGAGGATCGGTATTGGTGGTTCGGCAATTATTCCTTGATCTTGTCAAAGCGCTTTGGCAATCTTACATCACACAACCTCTTGATTTTTCAGAGAGAAGTTTGAATATCGGCACAGTAGCGATCATTTGAGAGATAAATACGGAGATGTAATTCGGCCAGTCAAGAAATCCTCTTACTTGCTTTTACGTATGTATGGCGTAGGCATTTCTTGAATAGCCTTGACTTTGTCGAGGTCAACTTCATACCTCTTTGGTGACGATGAAACCTAGGAGTTTTCGAGATCTTACCCCAAAGGTACATTTATTAGGACTCGAGGTAATTGAAATTTCCTTGTCGTTGAAACAACTTGAGAGATATTCATATGCTCTTCTTGATTGTCAAACTTTTTATTATATCGTCCACGTAGACTTGATCTCTTTGTGCATCATGTATGGTAAGAAGAGTAGTCATTGCCCTTTAGTAAGTTCTTTGCATTCTTTAATCAAAGCGGAATTACTTTAGCAAAAGGTGCCCGTGGGCGTGATGAAGGATGTCTTCTCCATGTCTTGAGAGCCATTACGATGCGATTGTATCGAGAGAAACCGTCCATGAAGGAAAAGGCGTTGAATTTTGCGGTGCTATCCACTAGCATGTCGATATCGGGTAGTGGGAAATCATCTTTTGGACTTGCTTTGTTCAAGTCCGGTAATCAACACATTACGACCTTTCCAGCGTCTTTCTTGGAGCGGTACTATGTTGGCTAGCCATTGAGGATATTCAAGTGGCGAGGAAACTGCGTCGGTGTTTTTGAACTTCCTTTTTGATTTTGTCGGCCATATCGGTGAACTCTTCTCGATCTCTGTTTAGCTGGTGGACACTCCGGTCTTAATGGCAAATGATGCTCCACGATCTTTGGTATCTAAACCTGCATCTGGTAGGACAGCCGAACACAACATATTCTTTGAGAAGATCTATCGGTTTACCCTTGGCGTTCTTTGTCGGTGAAGCTTGATATTCACTTCTTTTTGTCTTCTTGGAACCTAAGTTGATTGCTTCCAGGAGGCTCTTTGTGAGGCTGAATGATTCTTTCCTCGTGCTTAAGTAGTCGAGAAATCTCATCAGGATCTCTTCTTCATCTTCTTCCTTGGCAACTTTACGGGGATTTCAAAGTTGGGAGAGAGCATAGAGTTATCGCGTTCAATGGATTGGTCCATACATTAATCGCATATTTGATTTATGTTTGATTAATTAACTCCTCTTTCAATTTTTTTCAAAAGTTAATGTGAAAGTGTGCAGATTATATATATATTTTTTGAAGATTTTTCTTTGTGTTTTTTAGGAGTTATCATTTCGGGAAAGGGTAAAAATGAAAACAAACACAAAGTGTGGAATCAAAACAACGCGTTTATTTATGATTCACAATATGAAACGGGGCCTAAAATACAAACTCATTTTTCTTGGGCAAGACAAAGAGAATTATTTAAAGCTAAGCCTATAAAACATCTCTTCCGCTTTAGGCGGCGAGAGTTCAAAACAAAACAAAGGTAAACTACTTAGAACTATGAACATTAGTCCGAACTTCAGCGGGTTTCGGTGATGGCGAACTCCTTGGAAGTCGAGTACGGGTAGTTTTCCACTTGGTTTTAATCCTTGAGTAGACTTTGGTCGTTGGTGAGCAGGTTTTGAAGATTACGGGCGATGGACCTTGCCTCTTGTCTTTGAAGCGATCTTCTTCGGTTTGATGAAGCGGATCGGGAAGTATAGGATACAACATATACTCTCCATTGGCATTGTGTCAAATTAGGGGATGTACCCTCAATTTACAGTGAAGAGACTCGTTGTGGTGACACTTTCGATTCGTATCCAGAATCGTATCCTTGATCCTCGATAATCACGTTGATGTAGTGATAATTAGGATGCGGTTTAACAAACTCCACATGCTTGTTAAAGCGAGAGATCTTCGTTTGGAACCTCGATCGGTTGATGGGATCGGGAAGATGTATGCTCCTCTTACGGTTGACTAGGATATTCAAAAGAATCACCCGTCCGGTTGGTGGATATCTTGATCTAATTTTTGAGCTTTACGGCGCGTTATATTTCACCATGTAATCAAACTTGCCACTTGGTTCTCCCAAGGTATCCCAAACCGGAAGGGACGGGAAGTTTTCATTACTGGCGTAGGGATATGCCTTAAGATTGATCTTTTGGAGGATAATACGGTGCATCACGATTCTTCTGAGACACATATTCGATTGTTTAAATAAGTGCTCCCTCTTGATCGGAGAGATCATCTTCATCGCCTTGAATGGTAATGGCGTTTACTTCTTGAAGACGGGGTTTAAAAACCCCCAACGTGAAATACTTCTTTGATAGGACGATGTTTCATCCTTTTGCTGTCTTTGAGAATCTGTGCTGGCGAGGGCCAACTTCGTCTCGTTGTTAACGAGGTTTGATTACTTGTCCCCAACCTTCACGTACCATCTTTCACTATTTGTGCCGCTTCTTTATAAGATGAGATAGATTATCGCTTTTCTAGTAGATTCATCTTAACGGATGCCACAGGAGATGTGTCCTTCAAGCGTCGTTGGTACGTGATGAAGAAAAATTTGGATAAATGGCTTACTAGCAACTTGTTCACGCGATGATGGTTACTAGTTTTCCATTTGCGTGAATTTTAGTTTACGATGGAGAGTGGATGTCACTTGCCCACTTCATGGATCCATGGTCTTCTAGCAAGCATTTGTAGCGGTGGTACATCCATGACACGGAAAGTGATTTGGAAAGTATCTTCGGACCAATTGTCATAGAGATCGACTTCCCGATAGCGACTTCCTTGACCGTCAAAGCTCTTACCACTATGTCATTGAACTTCATGGTGTCCTTTGTAAGCTAAGCGAGCAAGAGTCGTTTTCGGCATTACGTTTAAAGATGAAGACGATATCTACTAATACATTGGACGGGAATCGATTGACAAATCATTGAGATATGCAAAGCGATTATGATCTTTCCCTTCTTAGGAGTTCCTCATCAGAAACTTAGATTATTACAAGTTGTTATGTTGGCGACAATACCTCAGGAGTGTAGTCACATCATGGTCTACATAAGCTTGATCTTGTACTTTCATTAAAGCTACTCGGTGAGCTTGAGTTCAAAAGTAGAGATAATGAAATCTTGGAGAAGCGCATCGGTGATCCACGACTCGGTACGCTTTTCTTGATTAACCCGATTATCTCATCAAAATCTGTGTTGGCGTTGGTTCTATCCAAATAGCGTTTGTGTGGATTGATGGGGAATCATTGTGGGATTCTTGGGAGATATGTTAATTGGATTTTGTCTAATGACGAGAATGACGGACGGTCTTAGTAGCGTGAGTATGTACTAATACTTGGCGTTACTCGTCGATCTGATTATGTTGACATTAGTTGGAAGAGTTGGTATGGGTTTCTCCTTTCCATCCTCTATCACGATTGCATTGTATTGATAGAAATTGCTTTGTTAGAAGCTGTGAAGCAGGACGGGTAGGCAAATCACAAAGGAGACTTTATAACGTTTGAATCGCTTCTATTGATCTCCACATGCTTGGGCGTGTTGAAGCAGGGGGGATAATAACGTTTACTTGGGATTTTCGAGTTGATATATACGAGACTAAAAGCTCGTGAAAATGCCTATTGTATTCGTCGTAGTCATCTTTGTTTCTATAGATACGTATGTCTCACAATGTCTAGCAATCGTTGAATATGCGCTTATGGTGGGACATCCTCGAAGATCCTTGAAGCGAGATCTTGCAAGCCGGCGTAGTGTGTTTAGAAGGCACCCATTGTCTTATGCGTATCATGGAGATGCACAAATTTCCTCGATAAGATTCATAAATGACGAGATCTCGTCTGTGTTCTGCATCGAGTTCACAGTATCCACTATGGTGGGAAGTGGATTCGCTTGCATGTTTGGTTTGTATTTCTAAAGGAAGAAGATTAGACCTTACTAATCTACGTACTTGATTTTAATGCTATGCAATGCTCAAGAATCATGGCGGTGCCCCTTGATGAAAGGGCAAGATCGTCCGCTTTGTACCACCACGGCAATTTTCTAATCTTGGAGGTGGTGACCTTATGCATACAAGATTCCTTTCTATTAATCAGGTACAGGTTACGTATGCGTCATTGGTATTGGGTCGGTGCTAGACCAGCGTACGGTTTTGATTGTTAAAAGCTACTTGAGACATTGATGAAATTTATTGAGTTTGTTGGAGCTGCGGACAATTCACATGTTTGGCTTGTGTTAACAACAGGCGCTATGGAAGCTACTGTCGTTGTTGGTGACATTCTTTTCGCGGTTTCCCTGGGATACCATTCCTATGTCATGTTCCTTTTTCTTTGGAAGCGGTTCCAACCTTCCTAGTTCCACTAGAAGATCCCGCGCTCTTTGGTTAGGCGTCGGTTCAACTCCTTCCCTAAACGCATTCCCATGCTTACCATCTCGGTGAAATCTGGGAGGCTGGCGATCATTTGATAAATAGTAGAATGAGCCAAGTGTTTAAGAAAACCTTAGTCGTCTCCTTCTCTTCTAATGGTGGGTTGACTTGGCGTGATTTCCCTCCATCGTTGAGCGTATTCTTTGAATGTCTCTCTTTCCTTTTGAGACATGGGCGGAGTTGATCCGATCAGGGGCCATATCAAGTTGAACTTATATTGTTGTCTGAGGCTTCTCCTAAGTCATTGAATGTTTGGATACTTGTCTTTGTCTAATCCGTATACCAGCTGGTGCGACCTTGGTAGGCTATCTTGAAGTAATGGATTAACAACTCGTGATCGCGTTGTTATGTAGACATTTTCTAGCATACATCGTAAGATGACTTTGTGGATAGGAGTTTCCTTTATACTTTTCAAAGTCGGGGACTTTGAATTTAGCGAGTATCCTTACGCGAGGAACTAACCTGGATCATGGGCGTTCTTCCACAGTTCCTTTCCACGGATCGTTTTAATTTCAAGCTGCATTTTGAGGAGCTGCTCACGGAGATTCTCCATAGACCCACGAGGATTCGTGTTATCGCTGGAATATGATGAACTAACCGTGCGATGGTGTGCACTCACGGATACGGGTTCGTCATGATCGGTTGAGCCGTCATAGTTACTTACGGAAGAGTTATTCCACGTTGCGGAGTAAGTGTTGAGTTACGCAAAGTAGGTATTTCAAGCGTGGTTGTTTGTACTTGAAGTCGATTACTTGAAATCCGATGTCGAAATTGAAAGCATGCCCGTGGATAGCTACGGCATCTTGAAGAGTGAACTCTTGCTGCATAGTTAAGCTGAGTAGTAGTGTCTTACGAAATCGCCCCTTGATTTTGTTGCTCGATGTAAACTGGCGACTTTCTTGTTGTTGCCAATGAGTTGACAAAGAAGTGAGTCTCTCACCTCTTCTTGCGGTGTTGTCAACGTGCTCTGACTCAACATTTTCTTGCTCAAATCCTTCCATTACTTTCCTTCTTTTTGAGCGTGTATTGTATGTTTGGGTAAATTGTGGGCGTGGTGAGAAACTCTAAAGGCCTTGACAGCGACTTATCTTTTACTATCTGGAAACAATTCAAAGATCGGACTCTAGACAATAGACTTGATATGCAAAGTATGATGCATGATTATAAATGCAAAGAGAAAGGAATTTCCAAAATTTACGCAAGAAATTTACGGAAAATATTTGGATGGAAAACACACATTTATTAATTATTGAAAGAAGATTACAACAATTGTTTTGGGCATTGCTCCACAAATGATAAAATAAATGATAAAAATTACAATCTAAACTAATTAATCGTCCTCGTCGGGATGAAAGATCTAAAAGGCTTGATGTAGCTTGACTTTAGGATTTCCTTCCACAGTGAGCTTTCATTTCGACTTTCTCGGCTTTTAGCTTCGATGACTTTCTTCCACTCGTCGGGAGGCGAGGATCGTGGTTGTCATTTCCTCAGCTTTCTCTTCCTTTCTTTAATGTATCTCTTGATCGCGTTATCTTTACGGAGAATCTTCTTATCTTTCTCATAGGCCATTCATCACGGAAATAAAGCGTCTTTTCATGATCTTTGACACCTTCTTAAGCTTCGTTTCGAGATCGGTCTTAAGGAATTTGTTTCTAAAACCCTCTTTCTCAAGTCTCATCTTGGCTAAAAGCTTCTTGGTATTCTCCCATAGTCTCGATGGGAAAATTGTTGATTTAGAAGCGGTTGAGAACATGGGTTCTTCATAAGCATAAGGCATTCGAAATTCCTTTGCTCTTTTCTTTACCCAAAGTGTAGATTTCCATGGCTACCTGATTCCTTGCTTTCCTTTTCCTTCCTTGGGATGTGATGCGGGATCCAGTCATTCTAGCCTTGAACCTTGGGAATCCTCTCATGATAGAAGTAAATTTCTCTTTGTAAAACGAGGTTTACTAGAGTTTCGTGTATCCAGAGTTGACGTCTACTTGAGAATGGGTTGTAGTTGATTCCTCCTTTTGTATAATAAGAACGTTGGCAAATTCTCGACTTTCAATGATTTCCATCTCATTGTCTAAGGTATACCAATGGATATTGTCGTTTGTAAGAGACATGAGTCTTCTTGACGATGCCGATCATCTTTGTTTCGCGGAAGATAGGAGATTTAGGCAAGTGTGAGACAATCCATTTGAAAAGCAGGATTACCTGACACACGATAGTTCCGTCTCCCAGTGATTCCTACGATGAATGGAAATCGTATCCACCAAGCAAAGTGGGAGCAGGATTTCCAATCAGGAAAGATCCTTATGGCGTTGATATCACATGAAACTTGGGACGTTGGAAACAACACCAATCCATAGATGAGTAAAGCTAAAACTTGAGGCTACCATACTACGACGGGAGAATTTAAGAGCCTTCTCCATTAGGAACTTTGAAGTTAGTCCTAAGATTTTTCCTTTGGTAGTTAGGTTTTGTCTATCTGATTTCTTTAAGTGATTCATTGTTGCAATATTTGGTGACTTAGGAATGGCTTCAAACCATTGAAAGGAACTTTATCTATCTTGAGATACCTAGTATGTGGTACTCTTCCAAGTAGGCATCAAGCGATAATCGGGAAAGTGAAACGTGATAAATTTGGATCGTAAGCTGAGCGAAAGTCTTGAGAAATCCTTCATCAACGTTAGTGTTCGGAATAGTTAAAGAGTTCCATAGCGTTTTAAAATCCGAGGATCTTCTACCAAGGATGCTAACTCTTTAACTTCCCTCGTCGAGAATTCTAAAAGCTGTATCTCTTGGTGAATCTTATACGTCCATCACTCAACCTAAAATATTTTACAAAGAAAAATCTCTAAATTCTTTGGAAATGGGAAGAGAAATAAGTTTTTGAATGAATGCATGAATACTACAAACATGGTTAGTAGTTATACACCACGGTCGGCGTTAAAGTCACGAGCATGAGGCCAACGATAAGAATCAAGCATTAGGTAAGTTCTAAGGAGCTTATTCATTTTGAAAGCAGGTTCTCGCGATAATCTGAGGCTCGACACTTCTCTTTGAAATATTATCGGGATTTGTGAATACCGGTG
>CM038792.1:297466419-297549615 GCA_021764765.1 Vicia sativa | reverse complement strand
CAAACTTCATGATTTTAGTCGACATCCTGTTTTAAGTCACATCATCATTTGATAAAGGGTTGATCATGATTTATCGGGGAAAACTCAAGATTTGCTCGAAAGTCAAACTTTCCAAATTAGGGTTTCTGAAATGTCAAGCGAACTTTGGTGAAACATAACTTTCTCATACTTTATCAATTTTTTCCACCTCTCATTTTGAAGAAATTCAATTCTCTTCAACTTCATGTCTCACAAGCATGGTCAAAAAATGCTTCATTTTGAGGACATGGATCAAAATATTGAGTCCTTTTCAAGTCAACAAAATGTCAACTTTTGTAATGAAGTGATATTGAGCATGGAAACTCAATTGAGATGAAACCAAAGAGGTTGTTTAGAGGACATCTAGAGCTTTCTAAAAGTCCAAGAACACTAAAAAATGTTGAAAATTGAGCAAGATACACCTTACAAGTTGGACATTTTGAACAATTACACAAAGAAAGATACTTGTCAAAATCCAATTTTTCCAAATGGGCCTATAATTTTATGATCCAAACTTGATCATAATATTATTTGTGACCTCTTGATGCCTTGCCACGACCTCTTTCTATTTTTTGATTTGTTTTGAATTTAAA
This sequence comes from Vicia sativa, assembly GCA_021764765.1. Classification (NCBI taxonomy): domain Eukaryota; kingdom Viridiplantae; phylum Streptophyta; class Magnoliopsida; order Fabales; family Fabaceae; genus Vicia; species Vicia sativa. The sequence goes on along the minus strand of CM038792.1, from coordinate 297,549,004 downwards.
AGCATTTAATTCAAATTTAAATAAAATAAAATATGAAAACAAGGTATAATTTGAATTGGATTGGTTTTCTATCAAGCTTAGGGACCAAGAAAGCCCACACAACATGCCAAATTAGGTACTAGCTCATGCATGGAAGGAAAAATCAAATTTTGAAAAGATTTAATTTTATTTGAAGAGAAATTATTTTGCATTCAATGGCATATCTTTTTCTTTCTTTTTGCTCCAATATCACACTCTATAAATACCCGACACATTGACAAAGACAAAGGACGAAACCCTAGCCCTTGGAAGCAACCCTTATTTTCTCAAAATTTTTCAAAGTTGTCAATTTCGATTTTGATTTTCCATTTAGTTTCAAGGAGTTTCAAGCATTCCATCGCCTTCCTTGATATCCAACAATCATTCCACCTTTACTAGAGCAAATTCACCCGGATCGTGCTATATAGCTCACTCCGATTTGGTATTTTGTTTAATTCGATTTCTTTAATCAATGCATTATTAATCGTTTTGGGTTGTTTGTATGAATTGACACACTCATTAGACCATGAATGATGCATCTCATGCAAGCTTAGCGTAGAAAACACGAATCACCATTGTTAGGGCATTTTGAAATGTTTGCCTCGAATGTCTGAGGGAACTTTACGGCAAAACTAACACCACCATTGAATTCGCTAGGAGTCGATTTAGGGGTAGGGTATCCCTTGCCATTTATTTTTTAGTATTTTGCGATTTGAAGTTTTGATCGTAGGAGAGGCGGCCAAGACTAGGGCTCGGGCGTCGTTGGCAAACAGGAAGCGAGGCTTGTGGGCGCGTTCGTGTGTTCTAATTCGTCCATTCATACCATCTGGGTCCCACGCGTTTGACTTTGTTTGAAATTCCACTTTATGACACGTATTCACTTATAAACCACTAATTCCGGTCCAAATACAAGCGACCCTAGCTCAGTTGGCAACGTGTTGATGGATTTCCTCAGAGGGCGTGGGATCGAATCCTGGAAAGACCACTTCTTTTTTATCACTTTGAAAACTAACTTTTTTTCTATTTTCTTATTTTTTTCTAATATTTTCATGTTATTTAATTAATCTTCAAATAATTTTATCATGCATTTAAAAAACACCAAAAATATTTTCTTTTTGCATTTTTCGGAAAAGTACTTATTTAATTTTAACATTAAAATTAATATTTTGCATATATTTTAATTAATTGCTAATTAATCACTAAATTGACTTTTAATTGTTTTTAATTATCGAAATTGATTCAGAAAATTACCAAAAAATTATCTTATCATATTATTGTCATTACTAACCTGAAACTTTTTTCCTCATTCAAAAATCATATTTTTACTAACATTTTTCCTCTTATGCAATTTTCTCGTATTTTCCGATTATGTATCTGTTTACAGGTTGTAACGTTTCGGACAATTTTTCTTGCTTTTCTTTTTCATATTATGTAACTGCCTATGGGATGTAATAGTTTAATTAGGACTTTTATTTTCCGCACTCCTATTATGTAACTGCCCCAAAGCCATGTAATAGCGTAAGACTTTATCTTTCCGCACTTTACTTTCCGCAATTTACTTTACGAACCCTAAGCTGCTAGTAATTAGGCGTGTCGGAAAGATAAAATTGGACATAGATGACTCATAATTTCAAGATAAAACATATCTAATTTAACACTTCTTCACACTGCACCATGCATAAGGTAATTCTCTCTCGTTGCCTTCTGAATACAAATGGTCAAGTCCTCGACGTAGAGGTATCTAGCACCGTTTTATAAGTATATCATCATAGTCTTTGATACAAAGATCATGAGTCCTCGGCGTGGCCTACGAAAACATGATCTGCGTCTCGATTGTTGCCTACGGAAAGTGATGATCGTCCTTGAATGTGCTAGGATACTTCCTACAAGTTGCCTTATGACCATCGATGTCCCTTGAATGTCCCTCATACATCCAACGAATAGGGTTACCTACCAACTAATGGTACGGATAACACTATTCTAAGGAAAGTAAAACAACACGAAAATGACCATTACGAGTAGGTAATAAGACTTTTAGTTGCTTGGTCTATCAAAATACTTTTCACCTTACACTTTTGTCAAAGTTCAAACTCTTTTCAAAATGAAACATTTAGAACACTTTGTATACATTCCTACATGAATCATTACAAAGTCAAGCGAAATTCCTTTTCAAAACATTTTGTCAAACACATGAAAGCACAATTTTAAAGTGATCTAAGAGCAACTAAGAGCAGTAGATAACTACGGATGGAAAGGGGTGCTAATACCTTCCCTTTTCATAACCTTCTCCACCTCGAGAATCTAACGAAGGTCTTCTTTTGTTCTTTTCACCTTCCCTTAATTGGATAAAAGAAAAGTCGGTGGCGACTCTTGCTATCCTTACATTTGTGATACAAAATCTCAAAAGTCAGTTCACCGTATTACAAAAGCTGGCGACTCTTGCGGGGAGACCCTACGGAGAATGCCTTAAGGTTTCTAGATCATTTTTACTGTTTTCTGTTTGACTTGCTTGCTTTATCTTTAAGGGTTGCTTGGGCATTATACTTGTGGGAGATCCTATACCCAGATCCAGGTTTCCTTTAGGTAAGTAGCAATAGATCATCGTGACCCTTAGGCGTATACCAAAACGGTCAACATGATGGCTATGTTAGTGTGACACTTTGGATGTCCTGATACTCTTCATTTCCAAGTTGAGGATAGTATTTGGCTTCTGCGTGGTATCATCAACACTAACTCAACTTTTAGAACCTTAATTGACCCATCTTGGCCATTAGAAGGTAGTGAGATGGCCGGCTTTGGTGTAGACCGAGGTTGGTTGATACTCGATGCTACGCTCATTAAGATCAGACTTTTGGGATATTTTCGGTTGACCACTTGGTAGTCGTATTGAAATAAACGCCTACGAGAAAGATCAATGATATGAGATTCCTAGAACTCGGTTACTATTATAGGACAGGATGAACCAACTCAAACTTTTGGTAGGGTAATCACCTATACCTCATGCAAGCCTTAAACCTAGGGCTATTGTGTGAATTGTTTGTGTTTGCTAAACATGACATCATGACATCATCACATTGCATATCATTTCTAACTATTTCAAGGACCTAGGGATTTATCTTTGCTCTTGTTTTGTAGGGATTATGGCTAGAAAGACTATCCGAATCAACTTCATGGGTATACCTTCTCATTTCAAAATTGGTTTCATAAATTCGATCATGCTCGGTTCATCAACATGGTTATCTACTTGACTTGGTTATTTAGGTTTTGAAGAAGATATGATGCATGTCCTATTCCGATTCTTTGATCCAAAACACCAATGCTTTACATTCCCAGTTATCGATTAGTTCAACCTTGGAAGAGTTCTCTAAGCTACTTGGGAATTTATTTTTGACCAAATGCCATTCACCGATTTAGAAAAGGTTCCAGAATGCGAAGATATCGCATCGACATTACACTAAAGCGCTCGGACATTGAAGCCAATTGGGAAACAGAAGCGGAGTTAAGGGTTTACTTGCTAAGTTCCGATAAAGAAAGCGAGAATTCCTCAAAGCTATGAGTTTCCATGCATTCGGATCAATTCATAGATATCAGCCATCGAGTTATTCCTTACCATGATCCATTGCCTACTTTACTTGGAGATATTCTGCATTCTCTCCACACTCGTACTATCAAGAGACAAGGAACTCTCATGTGTTGCTTACTTTCCAGGTGGTTTATTTCGCACCTTTCTCCATCAGTTTTGAAGAACGAGCAAAGGTTGAAGTGGTCTCAAAGGCTCATGTTACTCTCTACATCGGATATTCGTTGGTGTCTTTTCTCTCAAAAGAACTTCACATTCATTGAGCTTTGTGGAGAATTCCCTAATGTACCACTACTTGGCATAAGGGGAGATATCACTTACAACCCTTCTCTAGCTCTACGTCAGTTTGGTTATGCTCGAAGAGATGGTCCTCATGATATGCTTCTCAAGATATTGTGTTCGACTACCCGATCTCGAATTAAGCGAAAGTTCATATCGCTTGGGGCATGGTAAAGAAGCGATACCAAGACTTTGGGGCACCAAAACTTCATTCCTTGGGAACCTTACCTCAAATGGGTGCGAGCTCGAGCTCGAAACCTCATGATGCCATTTACACCTGTTACCGATTATGGAACTGTTGCTATAGGTAGCGTACCTATACTATTCTTCATCCCGACATGCCTACTGATTTTGAAGACTTGAAGAGATCCTGGATTGACTTAAAGAAGAAAGGGATCGTTCGAGCTCGATGTTATGCAAGAGAGAAGAAGAAGGTGCTAGAGTTGATGACTACTTCACGAGGAAGCGGAACATCAACGCTACCTCGGCACCAAGAGGCGCCATGGGAGACTTAGAACTTTAGGATTTTTGTTTTATTTTGTCTTTCTGAACTATCTTTTGTACTTAAAAGAAAAAAGAATAAAGAGTACTAATAAATGTTTGTTCATGTTTGTTTAACAAATTTAAATTCCTAAGGTCCTTGAAAACATTGCATTGCATCGCATAAACATCATATATGGTATAACATTTCATACTTGGTACATTGAAGATCGGTTTCTCATTTTCTCGCTATTTATTTTAGCGAAATGGCTCTTGAACATTTTCAAAGATCTCGAGCTCGAATGCTCAGTTCAGGAGATGTTCACTAGCTTGGTCCAAGGCCAAGAAGATTTGAAGAAGCTCATCAACAAAGAAGAAGGTCATTGGTGTTCTCAACATGGGAAGGCGTCAAAGGTGGTCCTAAAGTGGTTAGGGATAGAGTTCTCGGAAGGGAGTGTCAAGGCGAGGAAGTGTCGAGGGCGAAGGCGTGTGGCTTGAGAAGAAGGAAGAAGATTATGAGAATGATCGGTACTCTTATGGGATGACAAGTACAAGCATCTTGAGGCCGTGCGAATCTTGTGGAAAATCTAAAGATGTCGATGAATTTTGATGATCGAGTCTTGAACATGGTGCGGTGATTCCTCCAAGTTCAAGGTTCCTACTTTTGCCAAATCACGATGGCATTTCTTGCCCTGCATTTGAAGTCCTATGTTGAGAAGATCCCCCCTTGATGTGAAAGTTGTGGATGCATTATTTTCAAGAGAGTTAGAAAGTGACCATATTCGTGCTTGGGTGACTTAGCGGATGCTTTCTACAAGCAATATGAGTACAATCTTTGAATTGGCGCCCACTGCATGCAACTACTGGATCATGTCTATGGGTCGTGATGAGAAGTTCAAAGAATATGCTCGAAATGGAGAGAGATCTAGCGGTGAGTTCACCACCCTTGTCAATAGGGAGTTGGTTGATATGTTTATAGAACAGCGGGCCCATTCTTCAATCATCGATTGGAAATTCTTGACCAAATTCATAGTGATATTGATAGGAAGGCGTATTGAGGTTGGTATCAAGAGTGGGAAGATTCGGGTAGAAGTCATCCTCGAGTGCCGCGAATCCTTTGGTGGTGAAAAGCTAATCTTGTGTATGGTCGAGCGAGCCAAGACCGATTGCGCTTAATCTATGGAAATTGTGATCTCGATCCACATCGGCACAACCTCGGTGAGACAACATAACGAGCACCGAAGGCAGGTTTACAAAGATCAACATGCCATTGTCAAGCCTTGCAACACATGTTGAAAGCGGTGATTACCTTGAGGATCCCCTCAAAACATCAACACTTCCTCCGAGATACAATCCTAATGCTAAGTGTGCTTACCACTCCCAGCAGCCCAGGCACGACAACGTGTTGGGCTTTGAAGAAACAAGATTCAAGACATGATTGAAGCTAAGCAGTTGAGTTTGATCCTCTGTTGAGACTCGAATATGATCAACGCGCCTATGCCTAACCATGACAAGCTCCAATGCTCTTGAGAATTCTGTATATGTTTATTGACGACTATTCCTCGATGGTATTAAGAAGAATTTGTTGCAAGCCGTTGTCGATCGGGATGCCGAGAATTGTGTCGTTGCCCATCTTTGACGGTTGTGCTTGGTTGAGAGGCGTATTCGGTGCATGATGGATAATCGAGAAGTCTATTTACGAAGCCGTCACATGTGGAAGAGTTGTGTGAGACTTCTAAGAATCGAAGATCGAAGATGTAAGCGAAACCATGCAGTGCAGGATACCTTAGGGGTAGCCAAGTGGGAAGTTTGATTACATGGTGAAGTACTTCGTCTGAAAGCTACAAGATTCCTATTGAAGATGTTAAGGCGGCGGATGGGAGCGATTTCCCGACTATCTTGATGTTAACACGATGGATTTCCTCGGTGATTTTGTGCCTAGGTGGCACCTCATCATTACTTCTCCGGACGAGTTCCATTTCTCTAACTATCCTTGGGCTGTAGAGTGAGGTTTACTATCATATGGCGTCAAGCAGACCCTCGACCATCGAGGATCTTTCGGTTGAAGCCCATTCATTGATTGACAACATCACCGATCAAGTAAGGTGACCCGAGAACCGGAAGGGTGTTCTCTCCAGAGATCTCTCCTCCAAAGACAACTGCGACTCATTTCGCATTCCGGCTATTGAACGATTCGAGACTAGAGGGAAAGAACCCGATAACTCATCCTGCTCGAGCGAAGTACCAAAGGATTCTGAAGACACCTCAAACAAGAAATGGAGGAAATGGAAGATTATCAAGAAGAGTGACTACAATGTTGTGGACGAGTTGGGGCAGACTCGTCCAAGATCTGCTTGCTTTCTGCTCTTGTGCTATGAGGCTCATGCTAATGCCTTGGTGAAGTTTCGAAGAACCCTCACATGCGCATGAACACTACTAACGATCAATTTGAAGTTTGTATTGCTAGCGGATGCCAACAACGGCCTAGGCTTCTCTGATGTTGATTTGACTCTGTAGGAAAGAGACACAACAAAGCCTCGCACATCTCTGTTGAATGGGGCATTACATTGTCTCATGTTTGGTGGATGGGTTCCTTTCTCTGAATATCCTACCAAAGACAGCTTTTGACCGACTTGATGTTGAAGGATTGGTTACGAAACCCGGTGACATAGTTGTGAGCTTTTGATGGTTCTAAGCGAGCGATGCTTGGAGATCATTCACTGTTAAAGTCGGTTCCCGGACTTCGACTCTACTTTCTTTGTCATGGACATCCGTCCGCACTCTTTCCTACTTGGGCCCTTGGATACATGGGGCAGGCGTACCTCAACCTTGCATCGGAGGTGAGTACCGGTGAGGGAAGGTTGTTACGGTATGTGGTGAAGAGGAATACATGGTCGATCATCTGCGGTCATTCCGATACCTTGAGATGGAAGGTGAATTCTTTGAGACTCCTGTCAAGCTTTGAAACGATTCAAGAGTCATGCGTGACTCCTGACCTCTGAAGTTACACAAGTTAGCCTAGGATGGCCTGTTGAAGGATGCTCAGTTGCGAGTTGAAGAAGGAGGTAGTACTATTTGGGGTTGACTCCTAATCTCCCTTTCAAATCCGACAAGGCGGTTTAGGCTTCACCATCAAGGGTGAAGATGATCGCATGAGCGTGCCGCCAACTTCCTTTCGCATCAATCGGAATGGAGTCCATGCTATAGAAGCGGCGATAACGACTTGTCGGCAAGTGGATCTTCAACTCGACAACGGACTCGGCAATTGGAAGCGAAGGCGTCATACCAATCTCCTTTAGGCAGGAGTAATTGCTTTTGTTTTGTTTGCTTTTGTTTTCTATGCTTTGAACAATAAACTTTAAAGCCTAGTGCCTTGCGGGCATCATGGCTCGTTGTGAGGTTATTATCATCATTTGCATATTTTCATTCAATAAAATCGTTGGACTTTTGCATTTCAATGTTTCTTTCTTTCTTTTACTTTATCACCTTCAAAGCTATGTGTTCTTACACACCACGTGATACAACTGCGAATCACTCGAGAATCTTGTTGATAACAACTATGCTATTGCTAAATATGACTTGATAATCCGATCTACCAAGCGAAAGCGAAGGTGAGGAAGATTGTGAAGTGCTAGGAGAACTTGTCGATTGCTACAACAAGAAGAACGAGTTATATGCCACGAAGAGCGATTGAGGTTGTGAATTTGGATCTTGATGAAGGCGGAAAAGAGATCAAGATAGGAGCGGGTCTTGAGCGAGTGTCAAAGAAAGGTTGGTTCGGATGCTACGAGACTATATCGAGGTTTTTCTTGGTCATACGAAGACATGCGAGTTTAGACATTGACATTGTGGTACGATTGCTGACAAAGAAGGTTTTCTCGATAAAAAGAAGGTTCGTCGTATCGTCTGAGATGTCGAGAAAATCAAAGCGAAGTTATAAGCGGTTCAATGCCGGTTTCTTAGCATACTTCTTATCCACGATGGGTTGCAAATGTGGTACTGTACCTAAGAAGGATGGTAAAAATGCGAATGTGTGGATATAGAGATCGAACAAAGCGAGTCGAAAGGCGATTTTCCACTTCCTCGTATTGATGTTACGGTTGACAACAACGCCCAACATAAGGTTTTCTCCTTCATGGATGGTTTCTCCGGTTACAATCGGATCAAAATGGCTCCGAAGACATGGAAGAAGACTACTTTTGTTACACGTGGGGCACTTTCGCTACAAGGTCATGCCGTTCGGATGAAGAAGAACAGGCGCCACTATCGTGCCATGGTGGCATTATTTCATGACATGATTCATCACGAGATAGAGGTCTCGTCGGCGACATGATATCTCGATCGGTGAAGAAGAATATCTCGATCATTTGCGAAACTATTTAGTTGAAGAATATGGTGAGACTTAATCCTAACAAGTGCACCTTTGGAGTCGGATCCGGTAAACTCCTAGGTTTTGTTGTCAGTGGTAAAGGTATTGAAGTTGACCCCGCCAAGGTTAAAGCTATTCAAGAAATGCCAGCGCCCCGCACAGAGAAGGAAGTCAGAGGTTTCTTGGGACGATTGAACTATATTGCCAGATTCATTGCACATCTAACTACTACTTGTGAGCCAATCTTCAAGTTACTAAAGAAAGATCAAGTGGTAGAGTGGAACGACGATTGCCAGATCGCTTTTGACAAAATCAAGGAATACCTACAGAATCCTCCTATCCTGATGCCGCCTGCCGAAGGAAGACCTCTTATCATGTATTTGACAGTGTTAGAGAGCTCAATGGGGTGTGTGTTGGGGCAACATGACGAGTCTGGTCAAAGAGAGTATGCAATATACTACCTTAGCAAACTCGAGAAAACTTGCAGCGCTTTGGATTGGGCTGCTCGCCGACTAAGACAGTATATGTTGACTCACACTACCTTATTGATCTCCAAGATGGATCGATAAAATACATATTTGAGAAACCGCTCTCTCGGGAAGAGCAAGATGGCAAATGATCTTGACCGAATATGACATCCGATACACTTCTCGAGAAAACAATCAAAGGAAGTATAATAGCGATCATTTGGCTCATCAACGTAGATGACTATCGATCTATGTGGTTAATTCAGACGAAGATGTTTTACTAATTCTTGATTATGAAGAACCGGGGACGAGACGAAGGCACGAACAAGGATCCGATGGACCATGGTCTTTGATGGAGCCTCAGCGCGCTTGGCAATGGCATTGGCGCCATCATTACATCTCTCTGACGGACACACTCCTTTCACCGCCCATTATGTTTCAAGCCAACAACATGGCGAATACAAAGCGTGCATCATGGGTATCAAAGCGTTATTGACTTAAGAATCAAGTTCTTACAAGTGTATGGAGACTCGACTTTGGTGATCGAGTTAAAGGCGAGTGGGATCGAAGCATCCGAATCTCATTCCATATCGAGGCATGTTCTAAGTCTGATCCCCTACTTCGAAGAGATCACTTTCAATCATATCCCACGAGAAGAGAATCAGTTGGCAGAAACATTGGCTACCATGTTGTCTATGTTCAAGGTCAGATGGGACAACGAGGCTCCCCAGATCATCATTGAAAGTTTGTGAATCGGCTCTTGTTGTGAACTTGATACAAAGAAACCTTGGTTCTCTGAAGTGAAAAGATATCTTGAGACTCGAGGAATATCCAGCAGGGCATCATCAATGTTAAGAATTTCTTGAGAAGATTCGCATCCAAATTCTTTCTCAGCAATGACATCCTATACAAGCGCAATCACGACTTGTGCTTACTCCGCTGTGTGGACCAGAAAATAGCGGAACGTATCATGGAAGAGTTACACGAAGGCGCATTTGGTACCCACTCTAGTGGCCATACCATGGCTAAGAAGATTTTGAGAATAGGTTACTATTGGTCTACCATGGAAGCTGATTGTCACCGCTATGCTCGATCTTGTCACAAATGCCGGATATGTCGGACAAAGTGCCGTACCTCGGTACCGTTGAATGTTCTAACCGCTCCTTGACCTTTCGCAATGTGGGGCATTGATATGATCGGAGAAATCAAGCCCACCGCTTCCAACGGACATCGTTTCATCCTTGTGGCAATTGATTATTTCACCAAGTGGGTAAAAGCATTGTTACATGTTACCAAGAATGTTGTGGCTCGATTCATCAGCATAATCTTATACATCGATATGGCACTCCCAAAGGATTATCACGGATACTTGACTCTAATCTCAATAACGAATGATCACCGAACTCGCACGCAGTTCAAGATCAAGCATCACAACTCTTCTCCGTATCGGCCTAAGATGAATGGCGCAGTGGAAGCCGCCAACAAAAATATCAAGAAGATTATACAGAAGATGACAGTGACTTACAAGGATTGGCATGAGATGTTGTCATTTGCTCTCCATGGTTATCGCTTTCTGATCACGAACATCAGCGAGGCAACCCCTTCTCTCTTGTATACGGTATGGGCGAGTTACGCCAATCGAGGTTGGATACCCTCAACTAGAGTCTTCGGGGCGTAGAGCTGGCGAACTAATGGATCGAGACTCGAGCGACGGATCAATTTGATTGACGAGAAGCGACTCGCATCCATCTGTCATGGACAGATCTATCAGAAGTGAATGATCAGAGCATTTAATAAGAAAGTCAAGCACCGAGTCTACCAAGTCGGTGATCTAGTAGTCAAGCGCATCATTCTTCCACAAGGTGATCCCAGGGGCAAGTGGACTCCCACCTACGAGGGACCATTTGTATTCAAAACAGTATTTTCAGGTGGAGATATGATACTTAGCACCATGGATGGTGAAGACTTCCACACCTTGAGCGATATAGTCAATAATACTATGCATAAAAGAGACCGGGTCGTGACCTAAACAAAAATAAGGGCATCTGGCGAACCAAAAGGGTTCGGGCAAAGTTAAGGATATATATAAAACATGTACACCGTCGAAAACTGCAAAAGGCGGCTTGGGCAAAAGGGTATCGGTGGTGAAAACCCGAAAGGGCGGTCTAGGCAAAAGTTAGGGATTTAAGCGTAGACTATGTCTCGTCCAGACCACCTACTTCCAGACTACTACTATCAGCATTCAAGATTCAAATGGCAAAAATCAATCCACTCACTTTCTACTGACAGCAAGGAGATGAGATAGTCGAAATATATGAGTACTAGCATAGTTGGAACTTAACGAGATTGTTTCCGCGTAGCTTTTTACTTTTCTTGTGTACAAACTACTTGGCCATACGCCACCTTTTAAATTAATACAAATTCTTTCTTTTTACAATTTTCATTGTTGTTGTTTGCATAAAGTCCAACGTTTTCTTTGAATGATTATATGCATATGACAATAAATATCTACTTACAAACATGCGAAAAGTGAACAAACAAGGATAATTACTACAAACTCTAGGAATTGGGATGAAAGTCACCAATCGTTCGCTGCAGTACAATCCCCATAGAAATTTCGCTCACTCTGACCTTCCCATTGAGTACACATTTTCCTCCATCGGTCCAAATATTCCAAGCTTCATCACGTTAGTCCGAGATGATCCCAATCGAGAACCATGTTACATGTTATCAGCGACGATTCATCACCGTGAGTATTTATCCCAGAATATCTCTCAACAATCATCATTCCCCCGGCAGCAGCAATATCCAGACTCGAAACTTGGTCAGACAGTGCATCGGAGGAAACCTACATCTTTTATTCCCCTAGCCAGAGGTTTCAGCGGGCTCCAGATCCTTCTATCTTTGTCTCCCATCAGCAATCAAATACTCTCCGTGAGTTTATCGCAAGATCCCCGATGGGCGTGTAATACCCCAACTAAATACCCGAATATATCAATTAAATTAATATCTAGATCATCTTTTAATCAGAGTTAACACGGAAATCAGGGATGTCACAATTAATAAATAAAATAAAACTTCATTCAAACAGTAGCCATGCTACACTGAGGATCAACATTTTCAATGATTCAGTCAAATTAAGACCATGTCTTACACAGCGGAAAATATCATCGCCAAAAAAGGAATAATTCAATCATTGTATTCCCAACAAAATTTTAATTAAACAATAAACCAATGTCTAATTCCTCATCTAACGTTCCCCAGTGTTACAATCTAATCAGAGCATGACACTGACACGCGGACTAAACGTTAAGCTCTAGAGCCATCCTCACCGACTCTTGTTTACTAACCTTAATACGAAATGGTAAAGTAAGGGTGAGACTTCTCATAACTAAAGCATATTATAAGTCTTTCAATCAATAATATATCACAAGCATATTATTTCACCCACTTAACATAAATTGATTCACACCACCCATTCATCATGCATAATCATATCAATCAAAGAAGAGTAACACTAGAAGACATCCTAACATGTTACCACTTCATACAAATACAATGCAGACTCAATGCATACGGTACCGACACGTGACCAAGTCACAACACGATCCATCATCAACGGATACGGTTCCATCGATTCGTCCATAACCACTGGACACGAATCCGACCTAACCACCCATCCTCCATCGGGTGCGGTTATCGGCAATCAAGTCAAATTCCGCACAATGGGAATTAACTTCACCAAACAATGCAAATGCACGCACATCACTGGCATGCAACATCCGGTCTATGTATACATTCATTTAACATAAGCTGAATCACAACAATCACATGATATCTCAACCAATCATGCATACATCTAACATCGGCATAAACATGCAAACCAATCAACATGATATATCAACCAATCATGCATACATCTAACATCAGTATAAACATGCTATTACATCCACACAATACCAATACATCCATCAATACGGGATCTACTGCTACAATTCAATATGCGTCAGTCAAAAGTCACCTATCTCGGAATCTGGCTCATTTTCAAAATAATTTCAAGTTTTGGAAAATATTTTCATTTCATAAAATAGAGCATTAAATTTAGAAAATAACGTCAAAGCAGGCGCTCAAAACGGACTTACGGTTTGAAAGTTATGAATTTTCAAAGTTTGACATTTTCAAAATTAGAAGTGGAACCCGGTTCCTACATATCGAGGAACCGGTTCTGAAAAGTTCAAAACCTCGCACGGAAAATGTAGGAACCGGTTCCTACCCATACAGAACCGGTTCTGAGTGCATTTTCAGTTTTACCAAATTTTCAAGGTGGAACCGGTTCCTCCCCACCGGAACCGGTTCCACGTGTTAAAAGCCATTTCTGCACTTTTGACACATTCCTTCATTCTCAATCAACACAAACTTTCCCTGAATCCCAACATGGAAAACACCAAAACATATCAATTTGCATCATTATCACATCAAACAACATATTTTCATCATTTCTTTTCATCTACTAACACCCTAATTGTTTCGATGCATCAACGACAATCGACATCATCGACACAATTAGGTATACATCCATGGAAACCTAGAAACTCTCAAACTAAGGTTTCCTAACATGCTATGATCTATAATATTAAAGTCAAAACCTATAATAAGCAATAATCAATCGAAATCACCTCTTACCTTGTGGGTTCTTGATTACGGCTTCTAGGTTTTCTTCCTTCTTTTCTCCTCTTCCACTTCATTATCTTGTTTTCTCCAAAATGATTCTATTTTCCTTCTTTCCTTATTTTATTCCTTTTAATCCTAAATAAAATAAATATTACTTCTCTTCCTCAATTAATTCCATCATTTAATCTTAATAATTCAATATATTTTAATAAATTATGTTCTAAATTAATTTAATAATTTAAAAATCATAATTATTTAATTCTTCGAATTATTTTGGGATGTCCTGACTCCCCAACTTAAGAGTTTTCGTCCTCGAAAACATACCTCGAACGAATAGTTCGGGATCTGAGTCCTTCATCGACTCTCCGGTTCCCAAGTGACATTTTTCATTTGGTCCTCCCAAGCCACTCTCACCAATGCAATCTCTTTGCCTCATATTGTTTCAACCGATCCTCAATTCTCACAGTGTCGCTTCCACGGTCAAATTCTCTCGTGCACTGTATATCTCTACCGAATCATGAGGACGGATCAGCAATGTACTTCCTCAGTTGAGACACATGAAAAAATCATGCATATTCGCAAGTGACGGCGGCAAATCAATCTGATATGCAACCTTCCCAACTCTCTTGGTAATCTGAAAAGGACCAATAAATCGTGGAGTCAACTTCTTTGACTTCAAGGCTCGACCAATACCAGTCATCGGAGTAACCCGCATAAACACATGCTCTCCTTCACTGAACTCAAGGTCTTTCCTCCTCTTATCATGATAACTTTTCTGACGACTATGAGAAGTTCTCATCTTCTCCTGAATCATCTTAATCTTTTCCGAAGTCTGCTGCACAATCTTTGGTCCAATCGCAGCACTCTCTCCAGTTTCATACCAACACAATGGTGTCTGACACCTCCTACCATACAATGCCTCAAACGGAACCATACCAATACTCGAGTGAAAGCTATTGTTGTAGGTAAACTCAATCAATGGCAGATAGCTATCCCAAGCTCCACCTTCTCTAACACCACAAGCTCAAAGTCCTCTTGTTGAATCGTCCTTTCCGTCGACCATGCATGGATGGTAAGCGGAACTCAATCTCAACTTAGTACCCAAAGCTTCTTGCAATCCTGTCGAACTTAGAAGTAAACCTCGGATCGATCCGACACAATGCTAGACGGAATACCATGCAAACTTACACCTTCCGACATCTGATTACGCCAACCTCTCCATCGGATAATCCATTCTTATCGGAACAAAATGAGCGATTTTGTCAACCTATCCACAATCACCCAGGATAGAATCACAATTCTTTCTGTTCTTGGCAAACCGACACAAAATCCATAGATTCCATCCACTTCCATTACGGAACAAATAACGGCTCCATCAATCACAGCGGTTTACGATGTTCGATTTTCGACTTGACAAACCAAACAAGCATACCTGACTCAATTTCCTTTTCATTCCGGCCACCAAAACAACTTTTCAAATCATGGTACATTTTAGTAGCACGGGATGAATACTCAACCCCTCGATGCCCTTCCTCTAAAATGCTCTTCTGATCTCGACAACATCAAGGAACACACCGATCACCAAATCTCATAACACCATTCTCGTCAATTCGGAACTTGCCTCCTTGACCTTGGTTGATCAATGTCAACTTATCAACTAAACCAACATCAGATTTCTGTCCATTTCTAATCTCTTCCAAAATACCACTAGTCAGTTTCAACATACCCAGTTTCACACTATTCGGAGTAGTTTCACAAACCAAACTCAGATCTCTGAACTGCTCAACCTAATCTAACTCACGGACCATCAACATCGACATATGCAAGGAATTTCTACTCAAAGCATCCGCAACAACGTTTTCCTTACCAGGATGGTAATTCAAAACGAAATCATAATCCTTTAAGAATTCTAACCATCTTCTGCGCCTCATATTCGACTCTTTACGATCAAAGAGATACTTGAGACTCTTATGATCGAATACCTCAAGAGAACCATATAAATATGTCTCCACAACTTCAAAACAAATACGACAATTTGCCAACTCAAATCATGAGTCGGATAATTCCTTTCATGCACTTTCAATTGTCGTGAAGCATAAGCCACAACACGCTTATCTTGCATCAACACACACCTAATCCCATTAATGATCGTCCAATACACCATAAAAGACTTAGTCGGATCGGCAAAATCAAGATCGGAGCACTTGTCGACCTCTCTTGACTCTTGAAATCCTTTCTCATTCAACATCCCAAACAAACACACGACCCTTCTGGTCAACTTAGTCAATGGCAACGCTAGTTTGGAAAATCCTTCAATAAACTTCCGGTAATAACCTGCAAGACCCAGAAAACTACGGATCTCAGAAGCATTCTTCGGCGCTTCCCACTGAGACACCGCCTCTACCTTCGTAGGATCAACAGCAATCCCATTCTTGGAAATCACATGACCAAGAAATCTCACCTCCTCTAACAAGAATTCACACTTGGACAACTTCGCATAAAGCTTCTTTTCTTTCAACAATTCCAACACAACTCTGAGATGTTCTGCATGCTCCTCATCGCTTTTCGAATAAATCAGAATATCATCAATGAACACTACTACAAACTTATCGAGATACGGATGAAATATCCTGTTCATATACTCCATGAAAACACCAGGTGCATTAGTAACTCCAAACGGCATGACAGAATATTCATAATGCCCATACCTCGTTCTAAATGCAGTTTTCTGAATATCCTCCGACTTCACAAGAATTTGATGATATCCAGATCTCAGATCAATCTTACTAAATACACAAGCTCCAACGAGTTGATCCATCAAATCATCAATCCTCGGCAAGGGATACCGATTCTTGATTGTAACTTTATTCAACTGTCGGTAGTCAACACATAATCTCATTGGACCTTCCTTCTTCTTAACCAACAACACCGGAGCACCCCACGGCAAAACACTCAGACGAATAAACTTCTTCTCCAGCAATTCTTCTAACTGCTTCTTCAGTTCAGCTAATTCAGATGCCGACATGCGATAAGGCACCATCGACACCGGACTAGTTCCAGGAATCAAATCTATAGTAAATTCTACCTCTCTCTCAGGTGGCAATTCACTAACGTCTTAAAGAACACCTCGAAATTCATTCACCTGGCAATCATCACCTTTGCTTTACCCTCCGCTTCTATCGAGAATACAACATAAACACCACCGCACCATCCTTCACGTAGGTTCATACCTTAGCGAGATAATCTCACTTTCGACTTTAACCTCTTGAGGAAAATGACCGTCTTCTCAAAGCAGTTGATATGAACACGGTTGAATTCCAACCAGTTCATTCAAGGATGATATCAAGTTGTTCTAGCGGTAGGCACACTAAATCCATACCGAAACCCTATAAAAATCATAACAGGACAATTCCTACAAACATACGGTGTAGTCCTTTGAACTTGACAGAGTATCAATAACCATACTTCCATCCATATTAGAATTTCAAAATTCAATCTCTTAGCACAATCTAACGCAATAAAAGAATCGTAGCTCAGTATCAATAATCGCAATCAAAGGGATGCCATTAATAAAACATGTACCTTTAATCGGACGATCATCGGTTTAGTTTACGTCGGACAATGCAAACACTTTACCACCGACTTGCTCTTTCTTGGGTTTTGTGCGAGGACGAGTATGACCCTCTTCACCCGGTTGTAGCAAGTCACCACTTTCACTCTGCAGTCATTGGCCACATGGCGAACTTTCCACACTTGAAACACTTCTTATCATTGCTCTTCAGGTCCACCATGCGATATCTGTCTCACCACACTTGTAGCATAATGGAAGAACTAGAATCTCCTCCACCGGACTTCTTCCAACCATTGGATCTCTGATTATTCCTATCATAAGGCTTACCACGATCCATCTTTTGCTTACCTTTCATATCAACATACCCTCGAGCATTCGACTTAGTGTTAGCAAGATCCTCCTCTAGAATCCTCTGCGATCAACGGATCGAGAAAATATTCGGATCTGACGCGAATACCTTAATCTCATCACGAAGACCATTTTCAAACTTGATACATTTGGAAAATTCTCCATCTGCATCGTTAGGGTAATGAGCATAATACCCTAACTTTCGGTAAACTTGAAGCATACTCAGCAGGTCTTGTTACCTGGCAGAGCTCGGAAACTCAATCTCTTTCTTACCTCTGATGTCCTCAGGAAAATACCTCCACAGAAAAGCCCTCCTGAACACAGCCCAAGTCGGTTGCACCATCTTCCTCCGGTTCATTTACGGTAGCACCACAGTCATTG
Organism: Vicia sativa; assembly: GCA_021764765.1. NCBI lineage: Eukaryota > Viridiplantae > Streptophyta > Magnoliopsida > Fabales > Fabaceae > Vicia > Vicia sativa. The sequence continues at coordinate 297,530,840 of CM038792.1, read as the reverse complement.
ACTTCCTCGGCTAACATGTGAGTTCCATATCTCACCTTGACCCCTGCACGATCAATCACTCGAAGATCCTCTCGATCTCCTTCAACCACTTGAGCACCTTCGGGATCATGTGTGCCCTTGAACAACGGAGGATTATTCCTCGAAAATTCCCCGATTGTCATCGGCACCAATGACTCCTACTTTGGTTCCCTCGAGCACTCGGCCAAGATTCCCAAAGCCTCGTAATGGCATCACCATTCCTTCCGTTACCTCTTCCAGCCATTGTTGTAACATAACAAAACAATCTACATCAGCACAAGTATCGGCGGTGTTACTTCACACTAGTCGCATACTAAGGGTAACGACACAAGACAAGCCGACTATGCTCGATACCACTATTGTAACACCGACTAAATACCCGAATATATCAATTAAATTAATATCTAGATCATCTTTTAATCGAGTTAACACGAAATCGGGGATGTCACAATTAATAAATAAAATAAAACTTCATTCAAGCGTAGCCATGCTACTCGAGGATCAACATTTTCAATGATTGATCAAATTAAGACCATGTCTTACGGTGGAAATATCATCACCAAAAGCGGAATAATTCAATCATTGTATTCCCAACAAAATTTTAATTAAACAATAAACCAATGTCTAATTCCTCATCTAACGTTCCCATTGTTACAATCTAATCGAGCATGACAACGACACGCGGACTAAGCGTTAAGCTCTAGAGCCATCCTCACCGACTCTTGTTTGCTAACCTTAATGCGAAATGGTAAAGTAAGGGTGAGACTTCTCATAACTAAAGCATATTATAAGTCTTTCAATCAATAATATATCACAAGCATATTATTTCACCCACTTAACATAAATTGATTCACACACACAACCATTCATCATGCATAATCATATCAATCAAGAAGAGTAACACTAGAAGACATCCTAACATGTTACCACTTCATACAAATACAATGCAGACTCAATGCATACGGTACCGACACGTGACCAAGTCACCCAACGATCCATCATCAGCCGGATAGGTTCCATCGATTCGTCCATAACCACGGACGAATCGGCCTAACCACCCATCCTCACTCGGTATCGGTTATCGGCAATCCAAGTCAAATTCCGCACAATGGGAATTAACTTCACCAAACAATGCAAATGCACGCACATCACTAGCATGCAACATCAATCGATCTATGTATACATTCATTTAACATAAGCGAATCACAACAATCCATGATATCTCAACCAATCATGCATACATCTAACATCGGCATAAACATGCAAACCAATCAACATGATATATCAACCAATCATGCATACATCTAACATCGGTATAAACATGCTATTACATCCACACAATACCAATACATCCATCAATACGGGATCTACGCTACATACGATTCAATGTCGTCGGTCAAAAGTCACCTATCTCGAGATAAAACTCATTTTCAAAATAATTTCAAGTTTTGGAAAATATTTTCATTTCATAAAATAGAGCATTAAATTTAGAAAATAACGTCTAAAAGGCGCTCAAAAGCGGACTTCGGTTTGAAAGTTATGAATTTTCAAAGTTTGACATTTTCAAAATTAGAAGTGGAACCGGTTCCTACATATCGAGGAACGGTTCTGAAAAGTTCAAAACCTCGCTTACGGAAAATGTATGGAACCGGTTCCTACCCATACGAGGAACCGGTTCTGAGTGCATTTTCCGATTTCTAAATTTTCAAGGTGGAACCGGTTCCTCCCCAGGAACCGGTTCCCACGTGTTAAAAAGCCATTTCCTGCACTTTTGACAGCATTCCTTCATTCTCAATCAACACAAACTTTCCCATACGAATCCCAACATGGAAAACACCAAAACATATCCAATTTGCATCATTATCACATCAAACAACATATTTTCATCATTTCTTTTCATCTACTAACACCTAATTGTTTTCGATCCATGGTGACACAATCTGACATCATCTGACACAATTAGGTATACATCCATGGAAACCTAGTAATTCCCAAACTAAGGTTTCCTAACATGCTATGATCTATAATATTAAAGTCAAAACCTATAATAAGCAATAATCAATCGAAATCACCCCTTACCTTGTGGGTTCTTGATTAGCTTCTAGGTTTTCTTCCTTCTTTTCTCCTCTTCTCACTTCACGTATCTTGTTTTCTCCAAAAATGATTCTATTTTCCTTCTTTCCTTATTTTATTCCTTTTTATTCCTTTTAATGCTAAATAAAATAAATATTACTTCTCTTCCTCAATTAATTCCATCATTTAATCTTAATAATTCAATATATTAATAAATTATGTTCTAAATTAATTTAATAATTTAAAAATCACAATTATTTAATTACTGAATTATTTTGGGGTGTCACAGAGCGCCTCCTAAATGTTCCCCAGCAGGGTCTACGCACAAGATCCTCGGCAATGTACCTCTCGATCTCTACCATCCTCGACAATATAAATGTCTAGGCTCAAGACTTGGTCAGATAGTGCATCGGAGGAATCAAAGAATATCTTTCTTCTCTTTCAAAAGCAAGGTTTTCATCCGTTTCGTCCCCAAGAAGAAGCCAGAAATCCCCAAGCAAAGCGTTCACATCTTCTTCAAGATGGATATGTTTTGAAATACCACAACGTCTATCATTCATACATTGTTCATAAAAGTCATAATTGGTGCATATATCATTCATACACATTATCATGCATCATAATCTGCATAAGACTAACTATATTCTATCAAAGTTTCTTTTGTTTTCCCCAAAACAGGTGAAAATCACTTTCGAAACAAACAGGTCCCGGATTAATACCCGGAACCATACGGGAAACCCTATCCAAACGACCGCCCTAGTTGTCCTCCGACAACAGATCCAAGATTAATACCCGAAGCCAGACGGGAAACCCTATCTGAATGATCACAAAAGTTATCCTCCGATAACAGGCATTGGATCAATACCCGAAGCACAACAGAGAAGTTATCCACATTCTGTCGACTATTATCCCCTCAGAATAATCAAGACGAAGGTTTATTCTGACACTCTCTTATTATCAACAGCAACTACAGAGTTTGGCGTACGACTCAGTTTCCCTAGATGGCATCTTAAGCCCATCTTCGACTATTTGTCAACCTCTCTCCACTTTCAGAATGCTGCATATTTGGTTAAAAAACTAATACAAACCAATAACTTCATTCAAAGACAGGCACGAAGTCTAACGTACGACTCTCTTCGGATGGCATCTTAAGCCCATCTCCGTGCTCCCTTCTACCTTCAGGAATATCTACAGAGCCTAGCGTACGGCTCATTCCCCAACATCAGTCTTTCTAGATGGCATCTTAAGCCCATCTCCGACGATTCTCCTATTTTCAGGCGACATTCTTGAGTCTAACGTATGACTCATTCCCCAGCGAAGTCTCCAGCTTCTCCAAATGGCATCTATAAGCCCATTCCCACATTTTCAGTCAACAACGAGTGCAAATTTTCAAGTGTACTCGAGTGTTCAATCATCTTCTACCTCCAGGTCACGAAAGGCAGGCATGCCAATCTAACCCTTCCAGTACAAGAAGATTGAACAGGGGCAGCTGTCATTCCCCAAAATTTTCCCTCCTACTTCTCAAGACATTCCATACATCCATACTCAAGGATTCCTCAAGGGTTGGTCAGACAAACCCTCTCCTAGACAATCAACCCAAACTAGGGTTTGGCAATTCTCAGATCCAGATGGATTTCCAACATCTTCAATGGTAATCATGCCTGCTCATATGCTTCAAAGAATCTCCATGTCAAGTTTCAAGCCTTACAAGTCAAGTTTCCTCAGACAATTGCTCAGATGGTTGAAAATCAGTTGTATTGGACAAAAGGTCAACTATGGTCAACATACAGTCAAACTTCATGATTTTTGGTCAACATCCTCATTTTGAAGTCACATTCATCATTTGATCAAGGTTTGATCATGATTCATCAGGAAAACTCAAGATTTGCTCAAAAGTCAAACTTTCCAAATTAGGGTTTTCTAGAAAAGTCAAGCGAACTTTGGTGAGCATAACTTTCTCATACTTTATCAAAAATTTTTCCACCACCTCTCATTTTGAAGGAAATTCAATTCTCTAAAACTTCATGTCTCACAAGCATGGTCAAAAAATGCTTCATTTTGAGGATATGGATCAAAACATTACAAGTCCTTTTCAAAGTCAACAAAAAGTCAACTTTTTGTAATGAAGTGATATTGAGCATGGAAACTCAATTGAGATGAAACCAAAGAGGTTGTTTATAGGACATCTAGAGCTTTCTAAAAGTCCAAGAACACTCAAAAATTGAAAATTGCGCAAGATACACCTTGTACAAGTTGGACATTTTGAACAATTGCTGAAAGATACTTGTCAAAATCAATTTTTCCAAATGGGCCTATAATTTTATGATCCAAACTTGATCATAATATTATTTGTGACCTCTTGATGCCTTGCCACGACCTCTTTCTATTTTTTTGATTTATTTTTGAATTTAAAAGCATTTAATTCAAATTTAAATAAAATAAAATATGAAAACAAGGTATAATTTGAATTGGATTGGTTTTCTATCAAGCTTGGGGACCAAGAAAGCCCACACAACTTGCCAAATTCGTGCTAGCTCATGCAAGAAAGGAAAAATCAAATTTTGAAAAGATTTGATTTTATTTGAAAGAGAAATTATTTTGCATTCAATGGCATATCTTTTTTCTTTCTTTTTGCTCCAATATCACACTCTATAAATACCCAGCACATTGACAAAGACAAAGGACGAAACCTTAGCCCTTGGAAGCAACCCTTATTTTCTCAAAATTTTTCCAAAGTTGTCAATTTCGATTTTGATTTTCCAGCCAGTTTCAAGGAGTTTCAAGCATTCCATCGCCTTCCTTGATATCCCAGCAATCATTCCCAGCCTTTACTCGAAGCAAATTCACCCCAGATCGTGCTATATAGCTCACTCCGATTTGGTATTTTGTTTAATTTCGATTTCTTTAATCAATGCATTATTAATCATTTTTGGTTGTTTGTATGAATTCAGGACACTAATTAGACCATGAATAATGATGCATCTCATGCAAGCTTAGACGTAGAAAACACGAATCACCATTGTTAGGGCATTTTGAACTGTTTGCCTCGAACTGGCTGATACAGGAACTTTCAGGCAAAACTAACACCACCATTGAATTCGCAAGGGTCAATTTAGGGGGGGTAGGGTATCCCTTTGCCATTTATTTTTCGTATTTTGCAGATTTGAAGTTTTGGATCGCCGGAGAAGACGACCGGAGCTAGGGCTCCGACGTCGTTGACTGAAACGGAGACCGACGAGGCTTGCGTGGCGTGTTCGTGTATTCTGGTTCGTCCATTCATACCATTTGGGTCCCACGCGTTTGACTGTGTTTGAAATACCACTTTATGACACGTATTCACTTATTTACCACTGATTCCAGATTCCAAACACAAAAGCAACCTAGCTCAGTTGGCAACGTGTTGATGGATTTCCTCAGAGGGCGTGGGTTCGAATCCTGGCAAGACCACTTCTTTTTTATCACTTTGAAAACTAACTTTTTTTTTATTTTCTTATTTTTTTCTAATATTTTCATGTTATTTAATTAATCTTCAAATAATTTTATCATGCATTTAAAAAACACCAAAAATATTTTCTTTTTGCATTTTAATCAGAAAAATATTTATTTAATTTTTGACATTAAAATTAATATTTTTGCATGCATATTTTAATTAATTGCTAATTAATTACTAAATTGACTTTTAATTGTTTTTAATTATCGAAATTGATTCAGAAAATTACCAAAAAATTATCTTATCATATTATTGTCATTACTAACCTGAAACTTTTTTCCTCATTCAAAAATCATGTTTTTACTAACATTTTTCCTCTTATGCAATTTTCTCATATTTTCCGATTATGTATCTGTTTACAGGTTGTAACGTTTCAGACGATTTTTCTTGCTTTTCTTTTTCATATTATGTAACTGCCTATGGGATGTAATAGTTTTATTAGGACTTTTATTTTCCGCACTCCTATTATGTAACTGCCCCAAAGCCATGTAATAGCGTAGGACTTTATCTTTCCGTACTTTACTTTCTGCAATTTACTTTCTGCACGCTATAAACTGCTAGTAATTAGGCGTGTATGGCAAGATAAAATTGGACATAGATGACTCATAATTTCAAGATAAAACATATCTGAATTTAACACACTCTTCACACATGCACCCCTTAAGGTAATTCTCTCTCGTTGCCTTTACGAATACAAATGGTCAAGTCCCTCGAACGTAGAGGTATCCTAGCACCGTTGCCTATAAGTATATCATCATAGTCCCTTCGATACAAAGATCATGAGTCCCTCGACGTGGCCTACGAAAACATGATCTCGTCCCTCGATTGTTGCCTACGGAAAGTGATGATCGTCCCTTCGAATGTGCTAGGATACTTCCTACAAGTTGCCTTCTATGACCATCCGATGTCCCTTCGAATGTCCCTCTTACATCCAACGAATAGGGTTACCTACCAACACGAAAACGACCATTCTGAGTAGGTAATAAGACTTTTAGTTGCTTGCTCTATCAAAATACTTTTCACACCTTACACTTTTGTCAAAGTTCAAACTCTTTTCAAAAACGAAACATTTCCGAACACTTTGTATACATTCCTACATGAATCATTACAAAGTCAAAGCGAAATGCCTTTTCAAAACATTTTTGTCAAACATACAGAAAGCACAATTTTAAAGTGATCTAAGAGCAACTAAGAGCCCGTAGATAACTACGGATGGAAAGGGATGCTAATACCTTCCCTTTTCATAACCTTCACCCTTACTCAGAATCTAACGAAGGTCTTTTCCTGTTCTTTTCACCTTCCCTTAATTGGATAAAAGAAAAGTCGGTGGCGACTCTTGCTATCCGCACATTTGCGATACAAAAATCTTAAAGTCAGTTCACCGTATTACAGGAACGCTATAAGGATATGCTTAGAATTTGTCCTCATCATGGTTTAGAAGAATGGCTGATCATTCACATGTTTTATAACAGTCTCTTGTACAACACAAGATTGACTATAGACGCTGCTGGTGGTGGCGCACTGATGGATAAACCATATGCCGATGCAAACCAACTTATTGAAAGCATGGCTCAGAACCATTATCAATGGGGAAGCGAGAGAGCTAGTGTATAAAAATCTCAAACGAAAGGTGCCATGGTCGAAGTGAATAGCCTAGATCAAGTCAACGCTAAAGTGGAGGCTCTCACCCAAAAGCTAGAGAATCTTACCATCACTCCGCCCAGTAAAGTAGCTAAACTGCGACTTATGTGGTCTTCAATCACATCTTGCTCGAATGCCCACTTAGCAGGAGTTCGGTGAACAAGCAAACTACGTTCATGGAACCCTTACAGTAATACCTATAACCCAGGTTGGAAGAATCATCCAAATTTCTCGTACAAAAGCAACAACGCGTTGTATGCACCTGGACAAGCTCCTACTACACCACCTGGTTATCCGAAAGCTATCCCAAATCATCCTAATAATGGACCTAATACATCTAACATTCCTAGGAAATCCAATCTCGAAATCATGATAGAACACTTCATTGCTTCTCAATCTCAGACTAATAAAGATGTTCTAAATCAGAATTTACATACTAATGAGCAAATTAAGCAATTATCTAGTAAGGTCGACGCTTTAACCATCCATAACAAGATGCTTGAAACTCAAATTTCACAGGTAGCTCAACAACAAGCACCTACTGCTGCCCCCGCTGGAGTTTTTCCTGGTCAACCTCAACCTAACCCAAAAGGACACGCTAATCTTTGTGATACTAAGAAGTGGAAAAGAACTTGTGGACTGTTGATCCGAGACTAGAAAACCCGACAATGTACCAAAAGCAAGACAAACCAAGTGAAAATGAGAATGAACCAAAAGAAAAAAGTGATAACCAGAGGCGTTAGAAAAGAGAACCTTATATGCCTCCACCACCCTATAAACCACCAATTCCGTACCATCAGAGATTAACCAATTCCAAAACGATGGGCCAATTCAAGAAATTCGTTGAACTTCTGAAACAACTGAACATCACAATACCGTTTACAGAAGCCATCACCCAGATGCCTTCATACGCTAAATTTCTTAAGGAAATCTTATCTAATAAGAAAAAGATAGAAGATAACGGAACAGTTACGCTTACCGTTGAGTGTAATACTATTATTCAAAATAACATGCCTCCTAAGTTAAAAGATCCAGGTAGTTTCTCTATACCCTGTAATATTGGAAAGTTCGTCATAGACAAAGCTCTATGCGATTTAGGAGCAAGTATCAGTGTCATGCCCTTAACTATTTGCAAAAATCTGGAGATGGGAGAACTTAGACCCACGAAAATGTCCGTTCAATTAGCTGACCGATCAGTTAAATACCACAGGGTATCTTGGAAAATGTTCGATTAGGATAGGTCAATTCTATATCCCGACCGATTTCATAATCATGGACATTACCGAAGATTCAGTTACCCCTATCATATTAGGAAGACCTTTCCTAGCCACAACTGGAGCTATAGTTGACGTAAAGAAAGGCAGGCTAACATTCGAAGTTGGAGAGGAAAAAGTGGAATTCATCCTTTCACAATTCTTACAAGCACCAACCATGAATGACACATGTTATCTAATCGACGTTATAGACGAGTGCGTAAGAGAGATGGAAGTTAAACAAACCACATACTCTGAAATAATGAAAATTCAAACCCCTCTGATATTGGAAGACGACAATTAGCGTGAACCATATCAAGATGATAGTCTAAGCAAAAGTCTGGCACTCACACCTGATCATATGCCATGTCCGAAGAAACCCGGTTTAGAATTGAAAACTTTACCTAGCAACCTACGATACGAATTCCTAGACACCGAACGTACTCGACCTGTTATAGTAAATTCCAGTTTAGGAACGATAGAAACTCGAAGCTCTTAGGCGTCTAAGGAAGTACCCTACGCGTTAGGTTATAACATATCCGATTTAAAGGAATATGTCCTTCAATTTGTATGCACGTATTACGCTAGAAGAAGATTGCAAAACCTCTAGAACCTCGAAGAAGAATTAATCCAATCCTTAGCACTAGTCAGAGATGAAATTAAAAAGCTATTGGAAGCTGGAATCATATACCCAATCTCCTATAGTAAATGGGTTAGCCCAGTGCATGTCGTACCGAAGAAAGGAGGTGTCACTGTTGTGAAAACGCAAAAGGCGAATCGATAACACAAAGAGTGGTTAATGGACATAGAGTGTGCATCGATTATAGAAAACTAAACAAAGCTACTCGAAAAGACCATTTTCCTTTACCCTTCATTGATCAAATGTTAGAACGATTAGCCAAACACTCCTACTTCTGCTATTTAGATGGTTATTCCGGATTTTTCCAAATTCCAATTCACCCTAATGATTAGGAGAAGACTACATTCACGTGTCCCTATGGAACATTCGCGTACAGACGAATGCCTTTCGGATTGTGCAATGCCCCAGCGACCTTTCAACGATGTATGATGTCGATCTTCACAGATTTCATCGATAACATCATGGAAGTGTTTATGGACGACTTCTCTGTATGCGGGCAAAGTTTTGAAGGATGCTTATCTAATCTAGAAAATGTTTTAGAAAGATGTGTGAGAGTAAACCTCGTGCTTAACTGGGAAAAATGCCATTTCATGGTCAGAGAAGGAATCCATCTAGGACATGTTATTTCCAATAAAGGAATTGAAGTTGATAAAACTAAGATAGAAGTGATTAAAGAACTCCAACCACCTAAGACCGTTCGAGAAATACGAAGCTTTCTAGGACACGCCGGTTTCTACCGCCGATTTATCAAAGATTTTTCGAAAATTACGAAACCACTTACCGGTCTATTAATGAAGGATGATGAGTTCATATTCGATGATGATTGTCTCAAAGCTTTTGAAACTCTTAAATCAGCACTTATCTCCGCACCAATCATGCAACCACCCAATTGGAGGTTACCCTTCGAAATCATGTGCGATGCAAGTGATTACGCCGTAGGCGCAGTTCTTGGACAAAGAAAGGACAAGAAACTTCATGCCATTTACTACGCCAGCAGAACGCTAGACTCAGCCCAGATGAACAACGCCACAACTGAGAAAGAGTTGTTAGCAGTGGTCTTCGCGCTTGAAAAATTCCATTCCTACCTCGTAGGAGCAAAAATCATCATTTATACGGACCACACTGCTATCAGATATTTACTAACCAAGAAAGATGCAAAACCCAGACTCCTCAGATGGATCTTACTTTTGCAAGAATTCGATCTAGAGATCAAGGATAAGAAAGGAACCGAAAACGTCGTAGCGGACCATTTATCAAGATTAGAGGGTATAAAACCCGAACAAGTGCCAATTAACGACGATTTTCCGTATGAACATCTGATAGCACAAATGATAAGCAACTTAGCTCAACTGGACTTAAATAAACCAGAAGTTGAGGAAGTCATGGAAGTAATCAATATGACCATGGGACTGCCATGGTATGCTGACATAGTCAACTATTTAGCTGCTGGTGCGCTTCCACCGGACTTCACTTACCAACAGAAAAAGAAATTCTTCCATGATCTCAAATACTACTATTGGGACGAACCACTTTTATTCAAAAGAGGACCGGATGGAATTTTCGGCCGATGTATACCTGAAGAAGAGATAGAAGATGTTATTTCTCACTGTCATTCATCTCCCTATGGCGGACATGCTAGCACTTCTAAAACCTGTGCCAAGATTCTACAAGTCGGTCTCTTCTGGCCTAATCTTTGGAAGGATGTCCACATCGCTGTTAAAAATTGTGATCGCGCGCGGTAATATCTCAAGACGCGATGAAATGCCTAAGAAAGGAATATTAGAAGTCGAAGTCTTTGATGTTTGGGGAATTGACTTCATGGGACCCTTCCCATCTTCTTTCGGAAACAAGTATATACTCGTAGCTGTTGATTATGTTTCAAAATGGATCGAGGCTATATCCTCTCCTACAAATGACACACGAGTCGTAATTAAGCTCTTTAAGAATACCATATTTCCACGATTTGGTGTACCTAGACTTGTCATTAGTGCGGTGGCTCTCATTTCATTTCGAAGATATTCGACAAATTACTATCAAATATGGAGTCAAGCACCGTGTCGCAACACCATATCATCCACAAACTAGCGGACAAGTCAAAGTTTCGAGCGGAGAATTAAACAAATCTTAGAAAGCGGTGCAATATCTAGGAAAGATTGGTCATCTAAACTTATGAAGCTTTATGGGCCTATAGGACAGACCTACAAGACTCCTATCAGCACTACACCTTTCAAGCTTGTGTCTGAAAATCTGTCATCTCCGGTGGGAATTAGAGCACAAGGCTTATTGGGCAATCAAAGCGCTCAATATAAACTATCTGCTTCTTTGGAAAGCGAATCCTCGACTTACATGAACTGGAAGAATTAAGATTAGACGCTTATGAAAACGCTAAAATATACAAAGAAAGAACCAAAAAGTGGCACGATAAGTGTTTATCCCGGAAAGAATTCAGTGTGGGAGACGTCGTACTCCTATTCAACTCTAGACTTAGGCTCTTCCCTGGAAAACTTAAATCCAGATGATATGGTCCTTTCGAAGTTACAAAAGTGTTCCCTAGTGGCGCAATAGAAATTAAGGATCGAAATAGTACCCCGTTTATAGTAAACGGACAACGTTTAAAACAATATTACCATATTGAAAATAGGGACTATACGAATAGTCTCAAACTTGTAGAACTACCCACTATTTCTCCCGGTTGATCTTTCACTAGGCACTTCGTCAGGCTTATGACGTTAAAAATAACGCTTCATGGGACGCAACCTATTTATTTGTTTTTGTTTCTGTTTACTATTTTCTCTTTAGTTTCAGTTTTATTTCTTTTACCGCTTTATTTTCTTTTTCAAACTTTTATAAAACTGCTGCTGATTTCAAAAAAAATTTATTTGCCACAGGATTTCTGAAATAGTCTTTTTCTCCCTTACTTTCTCCTCTCATCTGTTTCCCCGTTTAACCTTTTGCTATGGAACCTCCACAAAACTTTATGGAAACCACTTTTAGAGGTAGAAACCAACGAAGGAGATTTGAGGCTTTGTCTCAAAGGGATATCGGTTTGACTTTGTATCCTGATGAACCAACTATGGATACCTTAGGTATAAGGGATAGTGTCCTTTATCTGTTTAACCAATTAGGATGGGAGAAAGCCCACCTTAAGTCTAGGTTTATCACATACCGAGAGCTTACCCTTGAATTCTTGAGTTCCCTGGTTTATATACCTGAGCATGGTGTTGGAGCCCGAAAAGGAATCATAGCCTTCAGACTTTTCGGTATCGAGTTCACCTATAACCATAGGGATTTAGCCGATTTACTAGGATTCCCTAGCGGACCTTTGCTTTTCCACCACTCGGGTGGATTTAATGGATTTTGAGATGGACTACTTTTGGGGTTCTTTAGCAGGAAACTATCACCACGGCGGATAGCATGGATAACAATGAGATACATAACCCGCTATCCGCTATTTCCATAAAATTCTAGCCCACACTTTATTTGGAAAAACGAGAATCAAGCTGTTGTATCCAAGGATGAGGTATTTTGCTATCTTGTATGAACCAAGGCGACCCGTTAATCTTTGTCTCATTCACGATGAAAACCTTTTCTCATTAGTGAGGACCCTAATGAACACATCATTGTGGGAGGTTTAGTTACCATGATTGCAAATGCCCTCGGACTTCGTTACCAATTGAATAATTGTGCACCTTACGGGTCGATTCGGCCTATGAATATTGACTTCTTTTTTGACCTCCAGATAATAGGAAATCTAGCTCCTACACCCTTTGAATACCTGATAAGGAATGAAGTTGTCACTCTATTTACCCTTCCCAACCATGCTAAAGTAAGTGTCCTGAGAGAAGCGGCTATATGAATTAAATCCTCGACCATCCTTCAACACGGAAACACCACAATCCTATTTTGTTGCTGATAACATCATGTATGATGAAGCGGATCCTGAAACCCCTCCTGGTTACCATGATTTTACCAATATGGCTGGAGCACCTGAAGCCCCTGACACAAGCCAAGGAGAATACACTACAAACTTGAACACAATTTTAACCACTTTGGATACCTATAAGGACATTGATGGAATCAAGGATGAATTGTAGCATATGCGCCTGGGTATCATTGGTTTGACTGGCATTACTATGGAACAATTTAATAACACCACCAAGGCTTTAGAAGAATTAAAAGCTAAGTTTGGATGAAGTAGTAGTATTTAGTTTTAGCATTTTTCCATTCTGTTTTTGTTTCTAGGTAGTTTCCCATTATGGTAGAATACTTAATTCCATTTTAGTTTTGCAAATTTTACATCCTAAGAACAACTCCTCTATTTAATATATATTCCACTGTTTATTTTAAATTGCAAATTACATTCAATACTTTATTTATGCTACATTTTGGCTTTCTATTATTCGGATTATGTGATGACTTGATTATTGGAGTATGTGCTAAATGGATTAATATCACGTTTAAATTGGACTGTTGTTTGTATGCTTAATATGTTGTGCTTTTTGATATTGTTTCATTCTGAGCAAGTGTCTTTCTGTTCTGCTAAATTTTGGAAATTTTGATGCTATTACGACCTTGTCGCCGGCTCGTAACACGCAATTCGGTAGCGTTCGCCCGTCCTCAGCGTTCGACCGTGCTTGCGGGTTATATCGATTTCCTTTGAGCAGAACGCTTTCTTCTTCTTCTCAACCTTTACCTCTTCCTCTCCCACGACCACTCAACCGTCCCAATTCCTCCACTAATCCCCATTTACTCTACTTAACTCCCCATAATTCCCATTCATTTCCAACATCCAAAATTTTACCTCACTATATATTCCCCATCATCCGTATCTCTCTTCCATTCCAACCCACACCCACTCTCATTCTAACTCTTGCATGCAAATGGCAAATATCAACCAACAAATCCAGGCATAAACCTCCGGAAGGAGACCAAGCGAAACCAACGTACCAAGTTCACGAAGTTTCAACGTCGAGGTCTCCATCCCACTACGTCGTCATTGTTGCACGAGATTTGGGATTGTGAAGGTGTCAACATCTTCTCCAAAATGTAAACCTTTGGACCTGTGCGGTCAACCTCATTACATATGAAAATCTCACTCTTGAGTTCTGGTTCATACCTACATTACTCCCAATGGTCCAACTAATCGACTCTACGGTGTGGTAAAGTTTTGCATTTTCGGCCTTGATACGAGTTCTCTCAGCTGCATTCGCATAACTCCTTGATTTCTGTGATGAAGGTGCCCACCCGTGTGCTGACAATTCGTGAGGAATCCTTCAATCGTGGCACAACTTAACCAACAACCGTGCGTCTTCTGATCACCTCAATGCCACCCACATCCATAATCACGCCATTCGCTACTTCCACGAATTCTTTGCAACACCATTTTGCAAGAGACGGTAACCATAAGCTCAATTCAAAGAGCTCTTTTTCATGCCTTTGCATTTACGGCGGAAGATTAATGCCGCTCCATTCCTCTTAGCCCACATTCATTCCATCTGCACGGTGTGAAACCTTTCTATTTTGGAGGGATTGTCACTTCTATTGCTGGCCTTGAACCATGGTGACACCTCGCTCATTTACCTTCCGAGCACGGCTTTGCTCACCTTGGACCACTTGCAAGTCTTCTCATCTTATCCACGAGTGTGATGACGGCAAATTCCACCGGTGATTCGGAAAATTATTTATTCTAACATTTTTCCTGCGAGGGACCGTATAGATCCATAAAACCAAGCCAATTAGCTTTTTGACCTTGCAGCCCTCGAGGCCATGTTCTGTTCATGAGAACCAGCTGTTGCTCCATGGTGTGATGCAAGAAGAGTTGGATCGAGCTGCACTTATCCACGACATTCGAGTCATCCTCCTCCACCCTCTCTCACTTTTGAAGACATTCTCCGAGCCATTCATCAACAAAATCAAATGAATGTTGCGGTGGAAAGGAGACATCGGGAGCGTCGATAGCTTATTCGCACAACGCTCAAATCACGAGTGGTCGGTAGCACCATGAGCAGGCTGGATGAGACCCTATGTGAGCTGAATGCTTTGAGGATGGATGTCACCTCCTTGGCCCTGAGCGATTAGAGGCCACGCCTTCCGGAAGATCCGCTTTTGAGCCGAGGCCGTGGTCATTAGTAGTTTCTATTTCCTTTTTCCCTTTTGCATTTTGTTGTTTTCCTGATGTATTTCGAATTTTTCCCGCTGTTATATCACAACATTGAGACAATGTCTGATATAGTGTGGGAGGAGTACTACATTTCAATTTAAACGAGTAATATCCATTTCCTATGTTTAGTAATTTTTCGTTGTTTCTGATCATGCATAAATTTCCGGCCGAGATATAAGACCGGAGGAGGGTTTGTAGACATCCAGGGATGGATCTCGGGGCGTAACTATGTGGCTTATCCGGCATAGTTCCGGAATCGGATAAGGGCAGGTCAACCGGAATATGACCCGGACCTCTATCCGGGCTAGGAGGGTTGGATTGGTCTCTATTACGCTATTTATGGGTCGGTTACGGACGTTACGAATCATTAAGTAACGGTTTCATGTATTAAATTGACGGTTGCATCATTATGATCATTAGTGATGGCAATGCTATAAAAAGAGGCCTTAGGGCCATGGGAAAGGGATCATTCTCTCATTCCCTCTCTAAAATACACACTAAAGAGGAGATATCTACTCCATCTATAAGGGCTCCCAACAGCGGGGTAAGCTAGACCGGTAGCTTGGAGGCCATGCGTCCTTCGTATGAGCCTCCGAATCCCTTAAGATCATATATATAGTTTTTCCTGCAAGAACATTGGCGCCCACCGTGGGGCCCCGATAAAATTCTCCCGGGCCTCAAGATCCATCCTAGTTCCATAGGAACATTTGTTACGACACATCCTTGGATGACAAATGTTTAACATGCAATGGGGCATCTGTGTTAACAAATCCTTCGAAAAACAAGTTATTGTGATGTCTCTGACCTATAGTTCACATACTAATATTGTTATACATGTGTGTTTCTTAGTCAGAAAGCATTGGCGATGGTCATGTTGGTGAGTTCATCTCCGGTGACGACAAAGGTGGTCGAAAAGGTCAAGCCGAGTCAAGCTAAGGAGCGAAATGGAATTTGGGTGTTAGATGCCCATCGCCGACTTCCGCATATCCCAGTGTCTAACATGCAATTAGACATTTATGTTGGCAAGGCCACTAAAGAATGGTATGATTCCTTATATCCTTCGGCTATAGATGGTAATCATAATCCAAAATCGCACAAGTGGGTCGATCTGCTCCATAGGTTGACAAAAGGCGATTACTTGTTGGTCGATCTGCTCCAGAGGCAAGAGATTCGTCAAAAAGAGATTTTGAACATCATTGGAATAAGATGGCCTGATCCTGTTTCAAATCGATTACGGAAGGTATGTTGATCTCTATGCTGAACCTCAGGTATATGATGGTTTCAGCTACCGATCGGAAGAAGCGATCGATAGCGACCATAGAGATCGATCCGACATCAATCTCGGGCTCAAGCTATGAAGGCGGCTCCGACCTCGATAGGGCGATTTTGATGGAGATACTCTTGATCCGGTAACAAGCACGCCGACCAAGCATAACGGATGGGTCGATTTGATCAACAGGTTCATCAATTTTAGATTCGTTGATACTTCTGCTAACCAAAGACTGTTATGGTCTCTTTGCTTGCCAATTCGGTGCGGAAGTCATGCATCCAGTCGTTGCAAGATCCGCCGTTAATAGCCGGTGGCGGGAGTTTGAATAGGTCCACGGCGAGTTAGTCATGAAGTCAGTACACCAACTTTATAATCACCGCTGATCATGATCCAGAAGTTGGGTTGACAACAACATCGATATCAAAAGATAAGTATTTCTTGCATATTCTTGTGGTTAAACTCAGTCAATGATGATAGGTTGTGTTTAATGGAAGAGTTGGTACATAACGTTAACGGTTATGATTCGAGGAGCATACTAGTAAATTAATTATCATTTATCATTATTGAATTAATTATATGCGGCGGTTTCGAACTAATCCTTTGGGAAGTAATTATCATTTATCATTGTCTGTATAGCGTGTGTTTAAGAGGTATTCATACAACGACATCATCATTATTGAAAGGAGGTACATTCAAGGCATATAAACAAAGGATTTTTATAACAGTTATAAACTGATAGCTCTCGAGGAGTGAAGTGGCAGGGATGATAGGATTATCATGAGCTCAAGTTATACAGACGAAGGCTTTCTAGCGACTGATAGGTCATGGAAATTATGCCGGTCAACGTCGCTGGTGACGATTATTGGAATCATTTGTGACGAACCCGAGGTTGGAGAGGAATATCGGCAATCAGAGATGCTCTTAGTTGGGCAGAAGCTGACAATTATAGGCATCAAAATAAGGCGTGACAGCAAGGATAGGAGCGGTAAACATGGCTTTTGTAAATGATTCTGGTGGCTCATCGAGACATCACGGTGTCGGCACCCACTTCAGAGCTGAACAGCTATATCAAGCCAGAACCTGAATAAATGACATTCGGCGTCGTCGTCAATGTCGTCATTAAGAGATAAGTCTATTTCAACCTCTTTCTGTGTGTGTAAATTGACATATTTTTGTTAAACTCATCAAACAATTGAATTCATGCTTGTTTACATCTATATTGATGAAAAGGAAGTATATAAGAATTGAATTATGGACTCAGGACTTTATGTTGATATTTATTCTGGTAAAAACTGTGTTGTGATCTACGTGATATATGACAGCTTCAATATGTTTTGGTTTAAGCTTGTATAGGTGTCCATAATGTTATTACCAAAACATACATACGACATGTGCGATCGAATAGAAATCTTGAGTAAACCGAGGAGATATGAAGTCGAGGATTAAGAAGAGCTTGTCCAGATTCTCAATAAAATGCGGTGTTGGAATCTTATCAATACCGATATGAAGCTCAGTCTGGGGTCGCAATGGGTACTCGGACAGTTTCCAGCCGGCATCTATCTCATAGTAAAAGCCCAACACCAGCGACAACGGAACAAATCGGGGGCTGATGGTCTTTGCAATTTTGGCGTGATTGATCCGTGCATTTACATACGAAAGATTGGGAAAGATAAGCATGCTGAAGCAACCGGTCTGTCCAGCTCGGTGTTTAAACAAACTCGGCGTTTAATCCGTGACACATTTCCGGCATCAGTTTATGAACAGTAAGACTTGCTTGCAACTTAGTCTCCGAGATTAAAACCATCAGAGTACAACGCACAAAGATAAGTAGCCTTTGTACTTTCTAAACTATGTTTGTTTCGTTATTATAAGCAACAAGTTTCAAATTCATATACCACATTCAACATATCTTTGAAACTTGTCTTTGGAGTTTCATTTTAATTTGTCGACTTTTGGGTGGTTTTAGTGGTTATTACTTGAAAAATCACAAGATGAAAAATGTTGCGAAAATGATATTATTGAATGCAACGACCTCGGCTCATAAAGATAAGTGACATATATTTATTTATGGCCAAAGGCCTACACATTTCTCTAATTCTTACCCTTTGGATGTTAAAACGTTGAGTCAACCATATCTTGCATGATAACTATTATTGAATATATCTATTTAGAAATAGCAGTTTTTGGCTACTCAACTGTAAAATTACTACATGATGTATACATGATACCACATGCCGGTGCGTGTTACTATATGTTCATCTTATTATATTACCAATGCTCTTACGTGATACACATCACATGTGTTGCAAATTTAGCGTGTTTCTACCCTTTGATGAGAATAAATAGAATAACAGGTTGTTAAAAATATTCTATACACAGCGTATGCATAAATAAAAAGGTGATCGTTGGGGTATTAAATAAAGAAAATGTATATACTTATGTGTAAATATCTAATTCATGTCTTGGTTATCGTATGGAAATTGATAATTGTGGTTAAAATATTCTTCTACTATTGTCATGTGGATTATCGATGATTAGTGTGCGATGTGCATATCGGTGATTATAGTTTTTATAGCATGTGTACCAATGCATGTATGTTGAAATGTTTTCAAATATATGTTAATCACAGTTTATCCTAATCAAATATTACATTGATTATGTTTTTGGCGGGCTATTCAGACCAGGTCAACACTCGGTCTATAAATTCGACCACTCTCGCTAAAAGTTTTGCGCTTACTCGACCGACCATACAAACGACTTTGACCCAACAGAAAGTGGTTACAGCTATGGACAATAAAAGCCAGGTTGGAAATTGTGGAAGATAAGGTTGACAAAAAGGCTGGGTAGCATGTAAATTTACACTTAATATGCTTTATAAAATGAGCTAATGTCTCGGTAGGTTGTAAATAAATCATTTAAATTTACTTTGGCAAAATAAGTGTCGCTCCTTTTTCCCCTACGTGGGTTGGAGGCACCCCACTTTAGTGTTGAAATTTAGGAGGAAACTGGAATGTGTGTAAAAAATGAGCAGGTTCCCGGCTAAGGCAATTAACTGCGGGAAATGTAGTCCTCTTTGATCAGGAGGGATCGGTGTCAAAGCGCTTCACTTTGTTCCTACAAAACCTCACGCTTGGGGGGCTCATATAACCATCCCGATCAAGAATGGAAGAAGAGAAGATAGCAGAAAAGCTGGGAAGATTGAATATTATACAGATTAAAATATTGTTTAAAACACCGTTGTATAAGATGTCGCCTAGATGTAAAGGTGTCGTCTTACTCTCCTGTGTGGGTGAAGAGGCATCTTGATCCTAGTTTGTAAAAGCCAAAATAGGATGTAACGGATAAAAAGTACTCTGCACCTCAAGACTCGGATATGGTGGGAATCAAAGGCTAGGCGACGTACTGCTAAGCTCGGTCTATGATCGTCTTTCAGTCACGGAAAGGCTCTGTTCCTATGCGGAATACTCCTTGGTCAACCTCGCTTGAGGCTCTGAACCCATTGGCGACGTACTGCTAAGCTCGGTCTATGATCGTCTTCGATCCACGGAAAGGCTCATTCCTATCACGGAATACTCCTTGGTCAACCTCGCTTGAGGCTCACGAACCCATTGGCGACGTCTTGCTAAGCTTGGTCTATGATCGTCTTCGATCCACGGAAAGACTACTTCCTATCGGAATACTCCTTGGTCAACCTCGCTTGAGGCTCTGAACCCATTGACGTCTTTAAGCTCGGTCTATGATCGTCTTCGATCACGGAAGGCTCTGTTCTATCGGAATACTCCTTGGTCAACCTCGCTTGAGGCTCGAACCCGTTGGCGTCTTGCTAAGCTCGGTCTATGATCGTCTTCGATCCGGAAGGCTCTGTTCTATCGGAATACCCCTTGGTCAACCTCGGCAGAGGCTCTAAACCCCCTGGTCAACCTCGGCAGAGGCTCTGAACCCTCTGGTCAACCTCGGTTGGGCTCTGAATCCGTCTCGGATCATCCCTATAGAGGCTCTGAACCTCAAAGGCTCTGTTCCTACGCGGAACAACCTTCCGGTCAAACTCGGTTGGGCTCTGAATCCGTCTCGGATCATCCCTATGGAGGTTCTGAACCTTGAAGGCTCCATATCTAACACGTAAAAGCTGTAAAAAACTGAAGTGGTGTCATGAACAGTTGTTATGTGCTTGGAAAAGCCAATATAGCCTGCTTGATGCATCATGCGACTTGGGGGCTAGTCTAGTTAAGCTAAGTCTTACTACCAATAGCCCGACAAAATTCGAGCCAGTCGGACTAAGCAGTGTTATGCTTGGGTTAAGCGGAGTATCGATTCATGACGAGGATAGGAATACATTGGCGTTGTGAACAAATGTTTGCTACGCCCTATGGCTTGGGGATAGTAGCATAACATAAAATCGTTCACGAGCAACCTTAAAAGCTCTGTCATACCGGGCATGTAGGCGAAGGACCTTAATTGGATTAGTCAAACATTTTCATCAAAACCTTGACTCAAGATACTCGGGGCTAGTGCATATATGTCTTCTTGCTCGGGCGAGATGTGGTCGAAAGGAATTTTATCCTGGCCATGCGTCACGGGATCCGGCCGGGCTAAAAGCGAGTGTTCTGTTGGAGTGTCGATTCCAGACGTGCGTGTTTTTAAAACCTCAAAAAGCGAAGAATGGTAAAACACTGTGTGGTATTGGAGGACCGGCTTGGGTCAAAGTTTATGTTTCTATTAAAATCGAGCATAAGGCTTCAAGGTCTAGAAACCATATGCTCGGGGGGCTTATGATCATGCATAAATTTCCCAGAGATATAAGACCGGAGGAGGTTTGTAGACATCCGGGATGGATCTCGGTGTGGCTATGAGGCGCTTATCAGGCATAGTTCCGGAATCGGATAAGAGCCGGTCAACCGAATATGACCGGACCTCTATCCGGGCTAGGAGGGTTGGATTGGTCTCTATTACGCTATTTATGGGTCGATTCGGACGTTCTGAATCATTAAGTAGCGGTTTCATGTATTAAATTGACGGTTGCATCATTATGATCATTAGTGATGGCAATGCTATAAAAAGAGGCCTTAGGGCCATGGGAAAGGGATCGTTCTCTCATTCCCTCTCTAAACTACACACTAAAGAGGAGATATCTACTCCATCTATAAGGGCTCCCAACAGCGGGGTAAGCTAGACCGGTAGCTTGGAGGCCATGCGTCCTTCGTATGAGCCTCCGAATCCCTTAAGATCATATATATAGTTTTTCCTGCAAGAACAGTTTCTTTTTCTCCCCGCTTTATTTAGCCTTACCAAAAAAAAACTAATTTTTTTTCGCTTTATTTTCGCATAGCCTTGATTACCTACCTTAACGAAATCTTAAGTTGGGAAGCTGAGAACGATTCAACCAGAACAATACGGTTATGACACCTTTGACTCCCTACTTACGCGATCCGTTTCAATAACTGTTATACTAATATTTTGAGTTTTAGTCCTAAAATAACCCCCAGTAGTTTATACTAGCAGTCGGCACCGTCTAAACACAAACCACGTGGAGAGCCGATGAATATAAGTGTTTGATGCCTTATCAGTGATCTATCCTTCTTATCTCACTGCTTACAAGAAAATTTTATCGCACACGAGAAATAAACAGATAATGAAGGAAATCCATTGTTGGTTGGTTCAGAGGTATCTGGTTCTGAACTTGGTAGGGCGTGCTACGGCTCGATCCCCCACAACCTCCAATTCGGATAAAATATGCATAGGGTTGCCACATTCGTGTACCAGACCCCGTGCTTAAAAGGATCAAAGTCACTAACCGGCTACTCCACTACGTGCGTGCTAAGGCAATGGGCTTAATGTGATTGCACGAGAATGAAACCGGGTGAAATAGGTACAAGGAACTTTAAATCGAATTATAACGGAATAATTGAACGGTTTGTTTAAAACGGAAAGTCCACGACTAGCTTGTTGCTTATTAGCGTATCTTTAGTGGTTTACTCAATTATTGGCAGAACTAGCACAAGATTTCATGTGATATTTTGAAACAAAAAGGTATACTAGGCATATGCGTCTATAAAAACTTGTCAGACTTTTTCTAATTGTTTATTTTCTTGAGGACAAGCAAAGGTTTAAGTATGGGGGAATTTGATAACACGAAATCGTATCATATATTTGCTATGAAATTAACCCGTTTTTACATCGCATTGACCCGCTTAACTCCCGAATATTCCGAGTTTTCATCTCTTTTTGCAAGTACCACATATCTCAGGACAAATTAGCAAAGAACATCAAACAAACAAAGTAAACAACAAAGATCAGAAGAGAAAGGATTATTTTGCCAAAAATCTGCAGAATTTGCTGATGTTACGGTCGTCACCCCCTTGCCACGACCGTGCGCACCTAAGCGTGTTCGCCCGTCATAGCTTTGCCACGGTCACGCTAATTAATGAAGTGCGCCTGTAACACAACTGCCACGACCGTAACGCGCTATGTTTCAGTTTATGAAAGACATGGAGACGTGGACAAAAGCTCAACAGAAGAGTCTTCACAGACTCCTATATTTTCTCAAATCACGTCTCAACCCACTCTCCCTATTATTTCTCAAGATTTCAAATCAAACCCACGAAGAAGTTTCAACTTCCATCACTACTATTCTCTATAAATAGCAGTAGTTACAAGGAAGAAGACACAGAGCATTATTCAATCGAACCTTGCGGAAGCTCTGCCGAATTCAAAACCTTGTCTTTCCAGTTTTCATTTTGTTCCTGCAATTTCATATTCCCTTGTTCACTTTACTGTCCGATAACAATTTCCAACATTAGGAAATTGCTATTCTAGTTAGGATTTGTTTCAAGCCACATAATTCTTTTATTTTCCCAATTCAGAAGGTCCGAGTTTCCGATTTGTGGAAGAAAGACATAGGAGTTTTGCTTTATTTCAGGTTTTTATTACATTTAATTTTAGGCACAATTTAATTGTTTATTACAATTTTATTAATTAATTATTTAGAATTTTTATTTTTCAATTCTTTGATTATATTTGCTGTGAGTTTAATTTAATTACTATGGCTAGCTAATTTCCTTGTGTCGGTATGTGATAGTAAATGACAGTAGGCATTCAATCAAACCTAAGCTAAAACCTTAATCAACTTAAACTCTAGTTATAAGTTTTTGAAATTTAAAATAAAACCTTTTTGTTACGAAAGTAAGAAAGTAGAATAGGTTAGGATCGAGACCACGAAAGTGTGAGGTTTTAACCGGATAGCTAAAGTTAGGCATTCGATTTAAATACAGCGAGAGCGCTTTAAAGCAATTAGATTTAATTAAGTTTTCAAAGAGTATTTTCTAGACACTTATGGGCTAGCGAGGCAGCATAGGGCTTTAGGCGTATAATCCGAGATAAGACCACGAAAGTGTGAGTTGAGGTTTTTAAAGCGATTATTTCTGAGAACAATTAAGTTAACCATCTTTATACGCTTAGGTAAGATTAGATCCCTTAGGTCCTCTATATTACATACCGACCGCTTTATTATTATCTAAAATCAATTAGTTTTACTTTTCCTTACCTCCCAAAAACCAAGCGTGACATTATCCACAAAACAATATATTTCCCACGATAGCTTCGGTTAAATTTTACGCAAATAAATGCGATATTGACATTAAACCATCATCGAAACTACGAAACTACCTAGAAATCAATCATCACAACTTCAATTGAACATAGCGAGAATAACACAATAAATATCCCAACGGTTTCTCGGTTAGATTTACACGCGAATAAATGTGGCATCATCAATATACCTTTATCGAAACTAACAAACCTTGACTATTACAACCAATAAAACATCAATCAAAAGTGGTGCCATTATTAATTAAACTTCGCATTCAAAATTGAATTGTATCCAAATCCCTTTTAAACAAAAGGAACATTTGCAACTATAGAAAACCAACAGCTATCCTCATAGTTTCTTGGTTCGTTTCTATGCGAATAAACACATAAGCAACATCACCTTCATTGAAACTAACCTCAATTATCACACACAATCAAGATCAAAACAAAAAAACACACTAACACTATTATCTTATTCCAACACACAGAATTTAACATGGAGTCGCCATAAGCCATAAATTTGAAACCCGAATAGGATTAGCACCTTCAAGGATGACAATACGCATTCTCGAATTAAAATGAAACAGTATATCCTTCAACTTAACAGAACAACACAATCGAACCGTCACTTTCACATATTCACACACATTATTTACATACTAGTTATTTCCTTTATCAGAAATTATCAAAACTAACAGTAAATCAATCTAACAGAACATTAAACAACTTTCACAAGATTCTTGACAATCAATATAGTTGAAAAAATAGCCATTTACCGAAACATCGAGATGTATCCGAGCAATTGAAGTTGTTGTTTGCCGTCATACTGAAATAGATGAAGTTGTTTCGGATAGCTTTAAGTTTCTTTCCGTTGTTCTCAATGACTTTGGGGTTCTTTCCCTCCATGACGGAAACACATGAATTGGTAGTACCCAGATCATTGCCAGCAAGTCTTGAACTGAAAGGTTGAGTCAAACTTGCCCATTTGTGAGTTGCATAAGATGATGCACAGTTACTGTCCAGCGAACAAAAGGCGGAGACAGAGGAATAAACGAGCTTGCGGCGTTGGAGAGAAACGATAATGAGGATAGCGAGGTGAACGATGGCTGGGGTGAGGTTGTAGAATGAATGGTGGTGAAAAGAAGGTGGGCCATGGTGGTTTTACGGTTTGGAGGGGATTGAAGGCGAAGGTTGAGATAGGCAGTGAATGGAAGGTGTGCGGTTGAGAGATGATGTTGAAGGGTGGTTTTGGAGAAACAGGAGGAGTATGTTTGAGGATGATGCTGGCCGATGGTTGTTATGTGTGAAGGATGGCCAGGGAGAGAGTAACAGAAGGTGACAATGTGGGGATGTGAAGGAGGGTGAGAACGATGAAGTCTGGTGAGTATAGCAGCGGTGTGAATGAGAATGGTTATGGTGAGTGGAGGTTAATAGAGGTTGGAGGCGGAGTGTTGGTGGAAGAAGAGACAGAGGAGTACGGAGGAGTATGGCGAGGCAGTATGGCGATGTAGGGTGAGGCCGATGGTTGTTGTTTTGTGGTTCGGCCAAGATTGGAGGTTGATGAGAAAAGCGAGTGACAAAGGGTTGTGGAGAGCGATGGTAGGAGGAGGTTGAAAGGTGATGATAATGGATGAAGATGATTGGTTCTTGTAGGAAGATAAAAAGGAAAAGTTATGTTTTATCAGATAGATCTGCCTCTTTTCTCCTTGCCCCCCCGCATGAACAGTAATGAAAACCTCAATATATATAACATAAATTAGGTTTACATAAATGTGATAATGCCAAAACTACCCCTAATGACTAAATGGGCCACAAAATTGAATGACTAAAATTGACAAACCCAAAAGTATATTTGTTTGAATTTTCTGAAATAAATATTGGACACCTAAAATTGTCAAAAACGATATATATTCGAACACTAAATTATTCGAAAAATAAAATGAATACATTAAAATAAACTACGGGTCTCAAAGATTAAAGAAAAATTATCAAAATGTTTTCAATCGAAATAAAATGATAATAAAGAATACCGGTTGAAAAACACTTATGGTTGAAACGAGTCTTCAAAATGTATCGAAAAATTAGAGAGCATATTTTCATGATCTATGCGACACATCGATTCATAAAGTAGTGAGTTGAGCGAAAACTTGAAATATTTTCCGCTAATTTTTGCATGTCGAATCGCTTTTAACGGTCATCTATAAAACTAAAATATCAATATCATTGACATATAAGTAACTTAACACAATGCAAGCAGGTAGAGAGATAAAAATGCATGAAGTAAAATAGCGGTATTTTACAACTACAAAAGGATGCAATTTTGGTTTAAATTGACTTTCAGGTCAACCTACATGCAACTAGTGATGCAAATGTGATGAATGGATGACAGTTCAGCGTAATGACCTAATGGAAGCATATTGTTCGCGTTAAAAGTGGCATGAGAATCGAATCTAAATTTGAATCCTCGCTCGGCGATTACTCTTTGATTTGTTTATAAAGATGTCATGAGCATCAAGCTTTATTATTTTCAACACAAGAAATGATGATTTAATGATTATGAAAAGGGAAAGCTGCTAATACCCTCAATTGATTATGATATGCGTAACGACTAGCGCAAACTAGGCGTAACGCATTGAAATATTAGGGTAAGGGGTTTGTTATATAAAGGGAATAGATGGAGCACCCTAAATATATATAGTTATCTATAGCTTTATATATGAATATGTTTGATATGTTTGTGTGTTTTAATTGCTATTTCTATGATTGGGGAAGTTTCTCCTTTGGGATTTTAAGAAGGATGGATTATGTGGGATCCTAGTGTTTGTTATTATTGTGCTCATAAAGATCTTTGGATCTTACGCATACATATCTAGTGGGAATCGAGCATTTGTAGCTCGGATCTCAGGGATCTATGGTTTGTTTGGTTTGAGGGAAAAGAAATTTGCTCGGCAAGGATGAGACCTTGTGCCTACGTATTCTCAAAAGGATGTTGAGAAAGTCAGAGCAATCGTAGTTCCCACTTATGCTAGTGGAAGCAACGGAAAGTTAGTAAGAGACACAGACGAATGTCATCTTAATGAAAAATGTATCTAATCTATTTCATCACATACATTTTGAAAAGTTTGACTGATTTAAAAATCTTTCGTCGTAAGTTATAGGTGTTTTGCTTGAGTGTACAAGCGTTACCACTTACGAGTTTTAGAAAGATGTTTGAAAAATGATTGAATCTTTTAATTGTAAGCATTGGGTGTTTTGCTTGAGTGTACAAGCGTTACCACTTACGATTAAGAGATGTTTTTGTCTGAAAAGAGTTTGAAAAGTTTTTTTTTTGATCGTATGTGATGTGATAGATGAGATACTTCTTCCATAGAGATGATAAACGTCTAAATCTCAAGGAGAAATTGATTGGATTAAAGGGATGCTTTTAAGAAGCCCATGGGTCCTTATATTGTAAGCCCAGAGGAGGCATTCGAGGTCATCGAGGGTCCTTGTATGAAGCTCAAGAGGAAGCTATAGGGTATGGTGGCTTTGGCTTTAAAAGGGATTTCAGGGAAACCATCCTTTTGGAATTAAGAGCAATTTCAGAAATTATACTCTACGGGTTCTATCCTAGCGGGTGATTCTTTGTATTGGAAGCCCAATAGGAGGTTGTTAAGAGATTTCTGGTCTCTTTCTTTGTATGATGCCCAAGAAGGCTAAACTCATGAGGAGTTCTTTTGAAAGAAGCCCAAGAGGAGGTGACTCAGCAGTGTTGTCTTATATGAAGCCTAAGCGGAGGCTAAACTCGGATGAATGAGTTTTCTTATATGAAGCCTAAGAGGAGGCTGAACTCGGATGAATGAGTTACCTTGTACAAAGCCCAAGAGGAGGCTAGCTATGCGAGGATGAGTTATCTTGTATAAAGCCCAGAGGAGGCTAAACTATGGGAACCTATTGGTTAGACTAGTTGTTATGTTATAACTAGAGCAGTTGTATAAACAAGTGTGTGTGTGTGTGTGATATGTATTCACAGGAGTTTATGAAGGAAATATAAGCAGATGCATGATGTTTATTTACAAGAGTTTATGAAGGAAATATAAACAAGTGTCATGAAATGAGCGTTTAAAACAGCGTAACTTGTTTATTTACAAGTTTGAATTGTGTACAAGGATGTAAATATGTACGAATGAGTATTTATATACGAGAGGATGTGGATGTACATAGGATGGTTGGGACTTACACCATGATGGTGGCCCATTGGTTTAAAAGCGGTTTCACAGGAATAATGCTCCTTTCAAGACCAATGGTATTCGATGTATACACATCAGTGAAAACAAGCGATTGAAGTTTATGCATGCTTGAGTACTTACAAAAGTATATGTATTATGTATAGGTAAAATTTGTATGTACATGAAAAGAATTTGATATGTACAAGAAAAATATGTATGTACATAAAGAATGTTGGGACTTACACCATAAAGGGAGGCCATGA
Source organism: Vicia sativa (assembly GCA_021764765.1). NCBI lineage: Eukaryota > Viridiplantae > Streptophyta > Magnoliopsida > Fabales > Fabaceae > Vicia > Vicia sativa. The sequence continues at coordinate 297,502,240 of CM038792.1, read as the reverse complement.
TCGGTTAAAATTTGAGAGAAAGCGAATTCGGTTTTATCGTTTAATCGGATCGATCATGGAAAAGATGTAAGTTTGATGAAAAGTTTTGAAGAATGATTTTGAAAGTGTTTTTGAAAAGTGAAATTTACTTGTGAAAAGTTTTAAAAAGAATCGGGCTTTGAAAGTTTGAAAAAAATCACCTTTAAAGGTGTATTGAAAAGTACTCAAAGGTACCGTTTCCGGCTCGATCAAAAGATAATCGGATGAAAGTTTTTCTGAAACTTTTTGACACTATCATAAAATAGATAGATTAATTGACAAGTGTACAAAAAATCACCTCAAAATGAGGAGTTTTGATTGGGTTTTGAAAAAGTCAAAGTTTGTAAAAAAATAAGAATGAAAAATTAAAAAGTTTGGCAAAAAGGTCCCAAGGCTACTCGAACCCGGGACCTATAGGCAAGGCATGGCATGAGAGTCTTAAGGTGGTGGCAGGCTGCAATACATCCGTGTATTGTGATTAAACCAACTAAATATATTTTAAACTGAATATTTGAATTTGAAAAAACGCGCGTAGCCTTGTTCTTCTTCCCCGATCCTTCATCAGCCATGGATTTCTTGTTTCTCAATGAAAATACATGATGTAAACATCAAACTTGACCGAAATTTAACAAGGAACACGATGGTAGTGGTTAATTTCATTTATTTTTGGTTTAACATGATTGATTTTCGAGCGTGAAGAACCCTAAAGCGAAAATCTTAATTGAAATCGTGTATGGTTAGTGATTTGATCAATTGATTGAGGGTAAATGATCGTGGATAGTCGAAACAAAATGGCCAAGAGTTTTTTTGATTTGAATCAAAGAATCATGGAGTTCGAAGTTGGTGTTCTTACCTGTTGAAGCTGGAATCGAATTTTGTGTTTGAGTGTTTCCAGTTGTGATTTTGTGATTGCTTGAGCACCAACGGACCTTATGGAAGGTGTAAGGATGGTGCGCTCACTTCAAATCGACTTGAATCGTTCGACCAATTCAACTGCACAAGCTCAAAGAAACTTTGAATTACGGGTTAGAGCATTACGGATCAAGAATGATGGTGCATCATCCATATGAAGTATGGTGATGATGTTTGAGTCAAAAATCTCAACTTGCTCGAGCCAATGATCAAATTGACTTAGGTTTGGCAAGTTTGAAGTATGAAATGCAAATCTAGTTTTTACTTGTTTTTAGATTGATTTTGAGTTACAAACAAGTTCTATCTTGATATTAAGACATGTTAGACACCAAATATTTCATGTTTCTTCACAAGTTTTCAAAATGCAAGTTTCCTTAATTTACACTATGTTTCTTGAAATTTAAGAAAGTAGAGAGAAAGCATGTACTTGCATGGATTTGGTGTAGTTTCAATTTGCAAACAAGACCTCTATTTATAGGCCATGAGTTCTGAATGGTAAGTACAAAGAATTGGCTTTGGTATTTTCAACTTGCCTTAAGGGCAAGGAAGTCATTTGCATTAAATGCAAAGGGCTTCCTTTAACCATGGTTAGTTCTTACCTTGATCCTATCTCTTTACAATTACTCTCCCTCTGATATTTATCAGCTCTAATCCTCTTGGCTAGGTGGCATGCTTCTAGAAAGAAAGAAAAACTCAAAATGACCTATAATTTTGAACTTTGTACTTGAAAATTATGGATTTTGGAGCTCTAAGTTTCAAAATCAAAAGTATGGCTAGACTCCATGGATTTGAGAGTTCTTGGACATTTTGGAAAGCTTGTTTCAAAGGCTACAACTTTCATGTTTTGAGTTTTTTCCAATTCAAAGTGGAACTATGTGAAAAAATGCCACGAAGTTTGGAAAAAGTACAAAATTTTAACACTTGAAATTTTTTCTAAGTGTTAGAAATTTTGACTTTTTGTTGACTTTTCCAAATTTCTTGATTTTTTATGATCATGATGGATCATTTGAAGTATTTTGATGATTGAAAAAGTTTTGTTTTGAAAAAATTGACCAAAAGTCAAAGTTTGACTTTTCGATCGAGATGAAATTTCATCGGATGTTTGATTGTTGATGAATCACGTGAACTTGTGATGTTTTGAATCCAAAAATTAGGTCAACATGTTGTATCTAAGATATTAAGATCAATATCTAACCAAAAAAGTCATTCATTGATCAGAAAATCAGAGATTACTCCTCCTCGACAAAAACCCTAATTGGTCGATCCTCGATTGATCAATGAGAAAAGTTGGATATTTGAAGATCAGAGGTTGATGATTTGATCAAGATAGATCAAATGAGGTGAGTAAAACTTAAACCCTAATTGGTTGCCTCTTGAATCAGATGAAAATTTGATGAAACCTTAATTTTGACCTGTGAGATCCACACCCGATTAATTTTGTTATGGACTGTTAAAGATGAAATGATGAAAATGGGAGGTGGTATATTAGGTCAAAAATTGGGGTATGACAGATGCCCCTATTTAAGTTTCTTCAACCTGAGATATAAAGATGAATATCTTTGTTTTGATAGGTGTGAAGAGACTTAAATATCGAAATCTATATTTTGGACCTAAGATACCAAAAGTGCGGATGATACAAAAGGATTGTAAAAAAGTTTCACCCAAATGATATCAAAGTAATGACATGGTGGGGAAAAATTTGTGAGGATGACTCGATCATTTTAAGAAAAGGATCCTTTTTGGGAAACATGCAATATGTCTCTTGGGGAAAAGAGATTCATAAAACATGTGAATATCTTTTCGCTTTAGGAAACAAAGAGATTACCTTCTAACGACCTTGTGACAATGTTTAAGGTAAGGAAGATGATATTACCAATTATCAACCTTGTGATAGTTCATGGTAATGAATTATAAAGATATTACCAATTATCGGTAGTGATAACTATAACAAGGTAATTCTTGAGAAAATTATGAGTATTCAGCTTGGTGAATAACAGTTAATGATGGAAACAGATCTCAAATGAGTTCCTATTTTCACAGATAAAATCTTGCCGAGGATCTTTCTCTTGAGAAGATGCGGGCATTTTGATTGAAAGACACGGTTTTCTTTTGGACGAGAAAAGACAATGTGGAAATTTTGTGTCATGATTTGAATTTGTTGAGAAGAACAATTGTTTTATGACAAGTCGCAAGATGAAAAGGAAACAAGCAGCCTAGATGTCGAGGCCATTTGCTTATTGCTTTGTTGGTTATAGACAAGGCTCTATCCAGGAATGAACTGGAAAGAAACGGTCAATCAAGACTTTGTTCCCAATGAGGAATGCTCTCGGCTGGGGAATAAGAGAGAGAAAAGATGTATTTCTCTGCTTGGGAATAATCTGCTGGAGATATGACACATTCACATGAGTAAATGTAATCTAAACCAGTGATATGGAAGCAAACATTGAGGAACGCAGAAATGCATTAATGATGTTATGACATGTATGATGAATATGAATGTATGCATCTTGACAATACTTGACAAGACAATAAAGAGGTATTTGGGGAAAGGACCACGTCACAGTTCAAACAAATACTCAGTAAAATCTGCAGCAATGGCGTGAATGCTACTGTTGATGAACACTAGTTGCATGCTTTAAACTTTCTGAAAAAGGCATTTCATTGGCAACTTTGTTGGAAATTCTTTTTGGATAAGAATCTGATCCTGATAATCTCTGCTGAGGAAAAGAAGACTTCCGTAGTAGTTGTTCTATCTTTCAGAGATCGAAACACTCATGGAGAAAACTATTGAAGTTCCTTCTGTGTTCATAGTTCAAAGGAAAATTCGCTTTTATTTCAAAATTTGAAGTAAAAATTCATTTAAAACCTTTTTAGTTTCAAAAAGTGATTTTCACAATAAAAAGCGTTATTTTGCAAAACTGAATAAAGCAAGAATTGCAAACAAAAAGGCACAAGGCTTAAATTTATTGATAGAATGGTAATCAGCCAAAAGCATGACTCCATGAGCTATTTACAAAAGTTGGAAATGATAATTTATTGGGAAAAGGCTACATTGAAAGCAAATAACGCTATTATCCTAACAACTTTGAATTCTCACGGTGCTTGTTGCTTCAGAAGATTTGATTGAAGATCCATTGATGGAAATTTCTTGATTGATGAAATGGATGATTGATTACTTTGTCATTTTTTGTATCCTTATTTTTGCCTAGATTTCCCTTTCAGGTTTTCAATCTATCAGGATATTCTCTGTTTATTGTCTCTAATTTTTGGCTGGACCGCCCTTTTCGGGTTTGATCCAAGGGCGCTCTTTTTGCCAAAGCCGCCTTTTCGGGTTTTCGACTTAAGCTGTTCTTTTGTTTTTTAGACAAAGTATTTCTTGATTGCATCGATTATTCTTGGATCGGGAGTTCCTCACCGTCCATGGTTGTGAGAATCATAGCCGAGAAAAGCTTCTTTTGACGATGTATGGGCCTTCGTAATTGGAGTCCATTTGCCCTAGAATATGGTTGAAAAGAGAATCTTTTTAAGCACGAGGTCACCTTCTCGAATTCACGAGTCGGACCTTTTGTCGAATGCTTTCTTCATCCTTCTTTGATATAGTGGTCCATGACACGAGGCGGTCAGGCGTTTTCTTCAATTAAGTTCAATGGTGCGTATACTTTGACACCATTCGGCCTCGAGATAGCTTAGTTTCCATGAGAACTCTCATTGGCGGAATCTCAACTTCCACGGGGCACTGCTTCATGCGTATACTAAAGAAAAGGAGTTGCCCTGTTGAAGTACGTCTTGAGTATGATACCCATGTAGAGCAAATGGCGATTATTGTGCCGGTCTTTGTAGGTGATAACCATCTTTTGGAGGATCTTTTGATGTTCTTGTTGGTAGCTTCAGCGGTGCCGTTCATCTTTGGCGGTAAGGAGATGAGTTATGATGCTCGATCTTGAATTCCTCCTGCAGTTCTTTCATCATTTTGTTGTTCAAGTTCGATCCATTGTGCGTAATGATCTTACTTGGAACTCCATATTGGCAAATGAGGTTGTTCTTGATGAACCTCACAACCATTGTCTTGTGGCGTTGGCGTGAATCTTGCTTCGACCCATTTGGTGAAGTAATCAATAGCCACTAGAATGAAGCGATGTCCGTTGGACGCTTTTGGTTCGATCATCGATCATGTCGATGCCCACATAGAGAAAGGCCACGGGGAGGAGAGAGCGTTAAGTAGAGTTGGTGGCACATGGATCTTATCTGCGTAGATCGACACTTGACATCTTTTAACGTGTTTACACAATCGATTCCATTGTTATCCAATAGTATCCTGCTCTCAAAATCTTTACGGACATTGCATGCCTATTTGAATGAGTTCCAAAGGATCCTTCGTGAACTTCATGAATTATTGTATGCACTTCTTGTCTTGGCCTTGTCTGGCGGGACCATGTTGAAGTTTCTTTTGTATAGCACATCTTCACCGAGGAAGAAGTTTCTAGAAATCCTCCTTAGAGTTTTCCTATCTTTGTCGATGCCCCAGGTGGGTCTCGTGTTTGAAGGAAGCGGCTTGATGTCGTGAAACCACGGTTTATCGTCGAAGGCTGCTTGATTGTGAACACATATCCGGTATTTCAAAGGCGTCGATGCGGATCTTAGGCATATCGTTCCAATTGTTGACTTTGAACATGGAAGATAGAGTAGCCAAAGGCGTCGCCATTCGATTCGATCTCGGGGATATGATGCGATTCAACTTTGTTGAAGAAAGTCAACAAACGTCTTGCATAATCTATAGGGAATCAACCCAAGATGATGAGTTTCATACTTGTCTTTGATTTGGTTGATCACAAGGGCTGAATCTCCATATATGTCAAGGATCTTAATCCTCAGTCGATGGCTTCTTGATACCCATGATACAAGCTTCATATTAGCGATGTTGTTGGTGCAATCAAATAGCAATCTAGGCGAAAATGGGATATGAGAACCCTCGGGAGTGATGATGACGCCCAATTCCATTGCCAAAGACATGCTGCTCCATCAAAATTAGGCCCCATCTAGATTACGGATCGGGACCTTCTTGGGTGGCGGCTCGTCACAATCTTTCATCTACAAGTACATAACATCCTCGTCGGGAAGTCAAACTTGAGATTGGTATTCGTTGAGCGGTGATAAGCAAGTGATCGGCGAGAATGCTTCCTTTGACCGCTTTTGAGCGCGATGCTGGATGTCATACTCAGATAGTAACATCGCCATCGAGCAATCCTTCCTGTTAAAGGGCTTTTCAAAGCGTACTTGATTGGATCCATTTTGGAGATCAACCAAGTCGTGTGATTGATCATGTCTTGGCGGAGGCGTTTGAAGCCACCAAAAGCGCAACATGTTTTCGAGCATGGAGTACGAGTTTCACGGTCTATGAACTTTTTACTCAAGTAGTAAATGGCATGCTCCTTCTTACCGGTTTCATCTTGCTAGCACGCAACCATGGACTCTTCTAGCACGGTAAGGTACAGGATTAACGGTCTTCCTTCAATGGGAGGGATCGGTATTGGTGGTTGGCGGTATTCCTAATCTTGTCAAGCGCTTTTGGCAATCTTCATCCACACACCTCTTGATTTTTCGAGAAGTTTGAATATCGGCCCACAATGCGGTCATTTGAGAGATAAATCGGAGATGTAATTCAATAGTCCAAGAAATCCTCTTACTTGCTTTTACGTATGTGAAGGCATTTCTTGAATAGCCTTGACTTTTCGAAACTTCAATACCTCTTTGGTGATGAAACCTAGGAGTTTTCGGATCTTACCCCAAAGGTACATTTGTTAGGACTCGGTAGTGAAATTTCCTTAATCGTTGAAACAACTTCAAGAGATATTCATATGCTCTTCTTGAGTGTCAAACTTTGCTATTATCGTCCACGTAGACTTGATCTCTTTGTGCATCGTATCGTGAAAGAGAGTAGTCATTGCCCTTTGGTAAGTTCTTTGCATTCTTTAATCAAAGCGGAATTACTTTGTAGCAAAAGGTGCCCCATGGCGTGATGAAGGATGTCTTCTCCATGTCTTGGGAGCCATTACGATCGATTGTATCCGGAGAAACCGTCCATGAAGGAAAAGGCGTTGAATTTTGCGTTGCTATCCACTAGCATGTCGATATCGCGGTAGTGAAATCATCTTTTGGACTTGCTTTGTTCAAGTCCGGTAGTCAACACACATTCGACCTTTCCGTCTTTCTTGGAGCAGGTACTATGTTGGCTAGCCATTGAGGATATTCAGTAGCGAGGAAACTGCGTCGAGCTGTTTTGAACTTCCTTTTGATTTTGTCGGCCATATCGGGGTGAACTCTTCTCGAGTCTGTTTAGCGGTGGACACTCCGGTCTTAATGGCAAATGATGCTCCACGATCTTTGGTATCTAAACTGGCATGTCACAGTAGGACCAAGCGAACACATCAACATATTCTTTGAGAAGATCTATCAGTTTACCCTTGACGTTACTGTCGAGTGAAGCTTCGATATTCACTTCTTTTTTGTCTTCTTCAGAACCTAAGTTGATTGCTTCCGGAGGCTCTTTGTGAGGCTGAATGATTCTTTCCTCGTGCTTAAGTAGTCGAGAAATCTCATCCAGGATCTCTTCTTCATCTTCTTCCTTGAACTTTACGGGATTTCAAAGTTGGGAGAGAGCATAGAGTTATCGCGTTCAATGGATTGGTCCATCTGTTAATCTGCATATTTGATTTATGTTTGATTAATTAACTCCTCTTTTTTTTCAATTTTTTTCCAAAAGTTAATGTGAAAGTGTATCAGATTATATATATTTTTTTGAAGATTTTCTGTGTTTTTTAGGATTATCATTTCCGGGAAAGGGTAAAATGAAACAAACACAAAGTGTGGAATCAAAACAACGCGTTTATTTATGATTCACAATATGAAACAGGGCCTAAAATACAAACTCATTTTTCTTGGGCAAGACAAAGAGAAATTATTTAAAGCTAAGCCTATAAAACATCTCTTCGCTTTGGCGCGAGAGTTCAAAACAAAACAAAGGTAAACTACTTAGAACTATGAACATTAGTCCGAACTTCAACAGGTTTCCAGTAGTGGCGAACTCCTTGGAAGTCGAGGTACTCGGGTAGTTTTCCACTTGGTTTAATCCTTGAGTAGACTTTGGTCGTTGGTCGAGCAGGTTTTGAAGATTACGCGATGGACCTTGCCTCTTGTCTTCTTTGACGATCTTCTTGGTTTGATGAGCAGATCGGAAGTATAGGATACAATATGTACTCTCCATTGGCATTTGTGTCAAATTCTAGGGATGTACCCTCCAATTTTCTGAGTGAAGAGACTCATTGTCGGTGACACTTTCCAGTTCGTATCCCGAATCGTATCCTTGATCCTCAGTAATCACGTTGATGTAGTGATAATTAGGATCTGGTTTAACAAACTCCACATGCTTGTTAAAGCAGAGATCTTCGTTTGGAACCTCAATCGGTTGATGGGATCGGGAAGATGTATGCTCCTCTTCTGGTTGACTAGGATATTCAAAAGAATCACCCCATCCGTTGGTGGATATCTTCAATCTAATTTTGAGCTTTACGGCGATATTTCACCATGTAATCAAACTTGCCACTTGGTTCTCCCAAGGTATCCCAAACTTAGGAAGGACGGTGGATTTTCATTCTGCTGAGATATGCCTTTGAATTGATCTTTTGGAGGATAATACGGTGCATCGATTCTTCCCGAGACACATATTCAGTGTTGTTTAAATAAGTGCTCCACTCTTGATCCGGAGAGATCATCTTCGCCGCCTTCAATGGTAATGCGTTTACTTCTTGAAGAGCGGGGTTAAAAACCCCCACGGAATACTTCTTTGATAGGACGAAGTGTTTCATCCTTTTGCTTGTCTTTGAGGAATACAGTGCAAACCCAGAGCCCAACTTTCGTCTCGTTGTTACGAGGTTTGATTACTTGTCCCACCTTGACATTGCCATCTTTCACTATTTGTGCTTCTTTATAAGATGAGATAGATTATCCGCTTTTCTAGTAGATTCATCTTCTGGATGCCACAGGAGATGTGTCCCTTCAACGTCGTTGGGCGTGATGAAAATTTGGATAAATGGCTTACTAGCAGCTTGTTCACCGATGATGGTTACTAGTTTTCCATTTCTGTTTTTAGTTTCGATGGAGTGGATGTCACCGCCCTGCCTCATGGATCCATGGTCTTCCTAGCAAGCATTTGTAGCGGTGGTACATCCATGACACGGAAAGTGATTTGGAAAATCTGCGGACCAATTGTCATAAGGAGATCGACTTCCATAAGCGACTTCCTTGACCGTCAAAGCTCTTACCACTATGTCATTGAACTTCGGTGTCCCTTTGTAAGCTAAGCGAGGCAAGAGTCGTTTTCGGCATTACGTTTAAAGATGAACCGGTATCTACTAATACATTGGACAGGGAATCTGATTGACAAATCATTGAGATATGCAAAGCCAGATTATGATCTTTCCTTCTTAGGAAGTTCCTCATCTTGAAACTTAGATTATTACAAGTTGTTATGTTGGCGACAATACCTCAAAGTGCATAGTCACATCATGGTCTACATAAGCTTGATCTTGTACTTTCATTAAAGCTACTCGGTGAGCTTCGGAGTTCAAAAGTAGAGATAATATCGAAATCTTGGAGGGAGTCTGCATCAGCTGATCCACGACTCGGTACTCGCTTTTCTTGATTAACTCCATTATCTCATCAAAATCTGTGTTGCGTTGGTTCTCAGGTGACCAACGTTTGTGTCGATTGAGGGGAATCATTGTGGATTCTTGGGAGATATGTTAATTGGATTTTGTCTAATAACGGAGCGCGGTGGTCTTGGTAGCGGTATGTACTAATCCACTGCGTTACTCGTCCGATCTCGATTATGTTGACATTAATGGAAGAGTTAGTATGGGTTTCTCCTTTCCATCCTCTATCACGGTTGCATTGTATTGATAGGAATTGCTTTGTTAGGCTGTGAAAGCAGGACCGGGTAGGCAAATCACCAAAGGAGACTTTGTAACGTTTGAATCGCTATATTCAATCTCCACATGCTTGGGCGTATTGAAGCGGGGGGATAATAACGTTTACTTGAGATTTTCGAGTTGATATCGAGACTAAAAGCTCGTGCGGAAAATGCCCTATTGTATTCACGTCGTAGTCATCTTTGTTTCTATAGATACATGTCACCAATGTCTACAATCGTTGAATATACGCTCTATGGTGGGACATCCTCGAAGATCCTTGAAGCGGATCTGCAAGCCACGTAATTGTGTTTAGAGAAGGCACCCATTGTACGTACGTATCATGGAGATGCACAAATTTCTCTCGATAAGATTCACATACACGAGATCTGATCTATTTCTTAGCATCGATTCACGTATGTCACTATATTTGGGAAGTGGATTCGCTTGCATGTTTGGATTGTATTTCTAAAGGAAAGAAGATTAGACCTTACTAATCTCTGTACTTGATTTTAATGCTATGCAATGCTCAAGATCATGGCGGTGCCCCTTGATGAAAAGGCAAGATCGTCCGCTTTGTACCACCACGGCAATTTTCTAATCTTGGAGGTGGTGACCTTGCATACAAGATTCCTTTCTATTAATGCGAGTGGGGTTACGTATCGTCATTGGTATTGGGTCAATGCTAGACCAGTGGTTTTGATTGTTAAGCTATGAGCACATTGATGAGGTGATTGAGTTTGTTGGAGCTGGAGCAATTCCATGTTGGGCTTGTGTTAACAACGGCGCTATGGAAGCTACACCGTTGTTGGTGACATTCTTCGCGGTTTCCTCGGGATACCATTCCTATGTCATGTTCCTTTTCTTTGGAAAAGCTGGTTCCAACCTTCTAGTTCCACTAGAAGATCCGCCTCTTTGGTTCGTCCGGTTCGAACTCCTTCCTCTAACGCATTCCATGCTTACCATCTCGGTGAAATCTCCGGGAGCGCTAGCGATCATTTGTTAAGTGAGTAGAATGAGCCAAGAGTGTTTAAGAAAACCTTAGTCATCTCCTTTCTTCTAATGGTGGGTTGACTTGGCCAATTTCCCTCCATCGTTGGGCGTATTCTTTGAATGTCTCTCTTTCCTTTTGAGACATGGGCGGAGTTGATCGATCGGGGCCATATCAAGTTGAACTTATATTGTTGTACGAGGCTTCTCCTAAGTCATTGAATGTTTGGATACTTGTCTTGTCTAATCCCATGTACCACTTGATTGCGGCCGGTAAGGCTTCTTGAAGTAATGGATTAACAACTCGTGATCGTCGTTGTACGTAGACATTTTCCTAGCATACATCGTAAGATGACTTTGTGGATAGGAGTTTCCTTTATACTTTTCAAAGTCAGGGACTTTGAATTTAGCGGGTATCCTTACGCGAGGAACTAAGCACAGATCATGGGCGTTCTTCCCAAACAGTTCCTTTCCACGGATCGTTTTAATTTCAAACTTGCATTTTGAGGAGCTGCTCACGGAGATTCTCCATAGAGCCACGAGGATTCGTGTTATCGCTGGAATATGATGAACTTCTTCGTGCTGTGAGTGTGCTACGGAATACGAGTTAGTCATGATCGGTTGAAAGCCGTCATAGTTACTACGGAAGAGTTATTCCACGTTGCGGAGTAAGTGTTGAGTTACAAGTAGGTATTTCAAGCGTGGTTGTTTGTACTTGAGAAGTCGGTTAGAAATCCGATGTCGAAATTGAAAGGCATGCCCATGGATAGCCTTCGGCATCTTGAAGTGAACTCTTGCTTGATAGTTGAAGCTGAGTAGTAGTGTCTTCGAAATCGCCCTTGATTTTGTTTCTCGATGTAAACTTGCTGACTTTCTTTTGTTGCCAATGAGTTGACCAAAGAAGTGAGTCTCCACCTCTTCTTGCGGTGTTGTCCTTGTGCTCTAACTCAACATTTTCTTGCTCAAATCCTTCCATTACTTTCCTTCTTTTTGAGCGTGTATTGTATGTTTGAGTAGGTGGACGTGGTTAGAAACTCTAAGGCAGCGACAGCTTGCGATCTTTACTATCTGGAAACAATTCCAAAGATCGGACTCTAGACAATAGACTTGATATGCAAAGTATGATGCATGATTATAAATGCAAAGAGAAAGGAATTTCAAAATTTACGCTAAGAAATTTGGAAAATATTTGGATGGAAAACACACATTTATTAATTATTATTGAAAGAAGATTACAACAATTGTTTTGGAGCATTGCTCACACAAATGATAAAATAAATGATAAAAATTACAATCTAAACTAATTAATCGTCCTCGTCGGATGAAGATCTAAAGGCTTGATGTAGCTTCAACTTTAGGATTTCCTTCCCACAGTGAGCTTTCATTTCAGCTTTCTCGGCTTTTAGCTTGCTGATGACTTTCTTCCACTCGTCGGGAGCAGGATCGCTGGTTGTCATTTCCTCAAGCTTTCTCTTCCTTTCTTTAATGTATCTCTTGATCGCGTTATCTTTCTGGAGAATCTTCTTATCTTTCTCCATGAGCCATTCATCCTGGAAATAAAGCGTCTTTTCATGATCTTTGACCTGCTTCTTAAGCTTCTCGTTTTCGAGATCAGTCTTAAGGAATTTGTTTTCTAAAGCCTCTTTCTCAAGTCTCATCTTGGCTAAAGCTTCTTGGTATTCTCCCATAGTCTCGATGGGAAAAATTGTTGATTTAGAAGCGGTTGAGAACATGGGTTCTTCATAAGCATAAGGCATTCGAAATTCCTTTGCTCTTTTCTTTACCCAAGAAGTGTAGATTTCCATGGCTACACAATTCCTTGCTTTCCCTTTTTCCTTCCTTCGGATGTGATGCCAGGATCTGATCATTCTAGCCTTCAAACCTTGGGAATCCTCTCCTTCATGATAGAAGTAAATTTCTACTGTAAAACCAAGAGGTTTACTAGAGTTTGCGTATCCGAGTTGACGTCTACTTGAGGAATGGGTTGTAGTTGATTCCTCCTTTTGTACCAATGAGAGTGCGTTGGCAAATTCTCCACGACTTTCAATGATTTCCATCTCATTGTCTACTAAGGTATACCAATGGATATTGTCGTTTGTAAGAGACATGAGTCTTCTTGACCAATGCCAATCATCTTTGTTTCGCGGAAGATAGGAGATTTAGGCAAGTGTGAGACAATCCATTTGAAAAGCAGAGGTACCTGACACACGATAGTTCCATCTCCTTGCGATTCCTACGATGAATGGAGAAGCGTATCACCAAGCAAAGTGGGAGCAGGTTTCCAATCGAAAGATCCTTATGGCGTTGATATCAACGAAACTTGGGACGTTGAAACAACACCAATCCATAGATGAGTAAAGCTAAAATAGCTTCAAGGCTACCATACTACCGAACCGGAGAATTTAAGAGCCTTCTCCATTAGGAACTTTGAAGTTAGTCCTAAGATTTTTCCTTTGGTAGTTAGGTTTTTGTCTATCTCAGATTTCTTTAAGTGATTCATTGTTGCAATGACTGGTGACTTAGGAATGGCTTCCAAACCATTGAAAGGAACTTTATCTAATACTGAGATACCTAGTATGTGTGCGTACTCTTCCAAAGTAGGCATCAACTGATAATCAGGGAAAGTGAAGCGATGGTGGATCGTGCGGGCAAAGTCTTGAGAAGTCCTTCATCAACGTTAGTGTTCGGAATAGTTAAAAGAGTTCCATAGCGTTCAAATCAGGGGATCTTCTAAGGATGCTAACTCTTTAACTTCCCTCGGAATTCTAAAATTGTATCTCTTGGTGAATCTTCCTCGGCGTCCATCACTCTACAACCTAAATATTTACAAAGAAAATCTCTAAATTCTTTGGAAATGGGAAGAGAAATGAAGTTTTTGAATGAATGCATGAATGCTACAAACATGGTTAGTAGTTATACACACGGTCGGCGTTGAAGTCACGAGCATGAGGCCAACGATAAGAATCAAGCGTGGGTAAGTTCTAAGGGCTTATTCATTTGTGAAGCGGGTTCTTGATGTCTGAGCTCAACACTTCTCTTTGAAATATTATCGGTTTGTTGAATACTCGATAATATTTTTCAAGAAAAACTACTTTGATATGAGGCTATGAATAATTCCTTACATCCTAAATGGTCGGGATATGGGATTGTTATTTCTCTGACCACTCGACCATGAGTTCTCTTGAAAGCACAATGTCTTCGCAACTACTTGCTAAACACAAATACTCCCAAAACAACCTCCAGAGAGAGGATCTCAAATTAACTCAGTAAATCTTGAGACTTCTCACAATTAATAGGACTATACCCCACTAGATCTTAAAATGTTTCTTAATCAAAGGTTAGGATTTCTTTTCATCGAGATGAAATCATGAAAACACAATAAAAACAAAACAAACATATGCACAATATGAAAACTTAACCCTTTCTTTTCTTTTGAAAACAAAAAGCTTGATGCTCTTGAGTCATATTTTTGAAAATCAAAGTTTTAAGTACTCCCCGAGTCGCCATTTTTCTGTTCGTTAAAGAGTGACAGAATCGAATCTAAATTCGAATCCCTCAAAACGATTTACTCTTTTGATTTGTTTATAAAGATGTCGCGAGCATCAAGCTTTATTATTTTCAACACAAGAAATGATGATTTAATGATTATGAAAGGGAAAATTGCTATACCCTCAATTGATTATGATATGTAACGACTAGTGCAAACTAGATGTAACGTTGGGGAATATTCCGGGTAAGGGGTTTGTTATATAAAGGGAATAGATGGAGCACCCTAAATATATATAGTTATCTATAGCTTTATATATGAATATGTTTGATATGTTTGTGTGTTTTAATTGCTATTTCTATGATTGGGAAAGTTTCTCCTTTGGGATTTTAAGAAGGATGGATTATGTGGGATCCTAGTGTTTGTTATTATTGTGCTCGCAAAGATCTTTGGATCTTCTGCATACATATCCCCTAGTAGGAATCAGAGCATTTGTAGCTCAGATCTACAGGGATCTATAGTTTGTTTGGTTTGAGGGAGAAAGAAATTTGCTCGGCAAGGATGAGACCTTGTGCCTACGTATTCTCAAAAGGATGTTGAGAAAGTCAGAGCAATCGTAGTTCCCACTTATGCTAGTGGAAGCAACGGAAAGTTAGTAAGAGACACAGACGAATGTCATCTTAATGAAAAATGTATCTAATCTATTTCATCACATACATTTTGAAAAGTTTGGTGATTTAAAATCTTTAATCGTAAGTTATAGGTGTTTTGCTTGAGTACAAGCGTTACCTTACGAGTTTTAGAAAGATGTTTGAAAAATGATTGAATCTTTTAATTGTAAGCATTGGGTGTTTTGCTTGAGTGTACAAGCGTTACCATTTACGATTAAGAGATGTTTTTGTCTGAAAAGAGTTTGAAAAGTTTTTTTTTGATCGTATGTGATGTGATAGATGAGATACTTCTTCCATAGAGATGATAAACGTCTAAATCTCAAGGAGAAATTGATTGGATTAAAGGGATGCTTTTAAAGCCCATGGGTCCTTATTGTAAGCCCAAGAGGAGGCATTAGGGTCATCGAGGTCCTTGTATGAAGCTCGAGGAAGCTATAGGGTATGGTGGCTTTGGCTTTAAAGGGATTTCACCGAAACCATCCTTTTGGAATTAAGAGCAATTTCACCGGAAATTATACTCTCAGGTTCTATCTAGCCTGGTGATTCTTTGTATTGGAAGCCCAATATGAGGTCATTAGAGATTTCTGGTCTCTTTCTTTGTATGATGCCCAGAGAGGCTAAACTCAATGAGGAGTTCTTTTGAGCGAATCCCAGAGGAGGTGACTCAAAGGGGTGTTGTCTTATATGAAGCCTAAGCGGAGGCTAAACTCGGATGAATGAGTTTTCTTATATGAAGCCTAAGAGGAGGTGAACTCGGATGAATGAGTTACCTTGTACAAAGCGAGGCTAAGCGTGCGGGGATGAGTTATCTTGTATAAAGCCCAGAGGAGGCTAAACTAGGGAACCTATTGGTTAGACTAGTTGTTATGTTATAACTAGACAGTTGTATAAACAAGTGTGTGTGTGTGTGTGTGATATGTATTCACGAGGAGTTTATGAAGGAAATATAAGCAGATGCATGATGTTTATTTACAAGAGTTTATGAAGGATATATAAACAAGTGTACGTAAACGAACGTTTAAAAGCAGTAACTTGTTTATTTACAAGTTTGAATTGTGTACAGGATGTAAATATGTACCGAGCAGTATTTATGTACGAGAGGATATGGATGTACATAGGATGGTTGGGACTTACACCATGATGGTGGCCCATTGGTTTAAAAGCGGTTCCAGGGAATAATGCTCCTTTCAAGACCAATGGTATTCGTGTATACCTGATCGAAGTGAAAACAAACGATCGAAGTTTGTGCATACTTGAGTATTTACAAAAATATCGTATTATATACAGGTAAAAATTTGTATGTACATGAAAAATTTGATATGTACAAGAAAATATGTATGTACATAAAGAATGTTGGGACTTACGTAGGGAGGCCCATGATCGGTTAAAATTTTGAGAGAAACGAATTGGTTTTATCGTTTAATTGGATCGATCATGGAAAAGATGTAAGTTTGATGAAAAGTTTTGAAGAATGATTTTGAAAGTGTTTTTGAAAAGTTTACTTGTGAAAAGTTTTAAAAGAATCGGGCTTGAAAGTTTGAAAAAATCACCTTTAAAGGTGTTTTGAAAAGTACTCAAAAGTAGTTTTGGCTCGATCAAAATATAATCGGATGAAAGTTTTTCGAAAATTTTGACACTATCATAAAATAGATAGATTAATTGACAAGTGTACAAAATCACCTCAAAATGAGGAGTTTTGATTGGGTTTTGAAAAAGTCAAAGTTTGTAAAAATAAGAATGAAAAATTAAAAGTTTAGCAAAAGGTCCCAAGGCTACTCGAACCGGACCTATAGGCAAGGCATGGCATGAGAGTCTTAAGTGGTGGCAATACAGGCATGAATACATCCGTGTATTGTGATTAAACCAACTAAATATATTTTAAAGAATATTTGAATTTGAAAAAGCTGCTGTAGCTTTCTTCTTCCCGATCCTTCATCGACCATGGATTTCTTGTTTCTTAATGAAAATACATGATGTAAACATCAAACTTGACCGAAATTTAACAAGGAACACGATGGTAGTGGTTAATTTCATTTATTTTGGTTTAACATGATTGATTTTCGAGCGTGAAGAACCCTAAAGCGAAAATCTTAATTGAAATCGTATGGTGAGTGATTTGATCAATTGATTGAGGGTTAATGATCGTGGATAGTCAGAAACAAAATGGCCAAGAGTTTTTGATTTGAATCAAAGAATCATGGAGTTCAAGTTGGTGTTCTTGTTGGTGGAATGAATTACGTGTTTGAGTGTTTCGATTGTGATTTTGTGATTGCTTGAGCACCAGCGGACCTTATGGAAGGTGTAAGGATGGTGCGCTCTTCAAATCAACTTGAATCGTTCGACCAAGTCAACACACCTGAGCTCAAAGGAAACTTGAATTACGGGTTAGAGCGTACGGATCAAGAATGATGGTCGCATCATCCATGAAGTATGGTGATGATGTTTGAAATCTCAACTTGCTCGAGCCAATGATCAAATTGAAAGCTTAGGTTTTGCAAGTTTTGAAGTATGAAATGAAAATCTGGTTTTACTTGTTTTAGATTGATTTTGAGTTACAAACAAGTTCTATCTTGATATTAAGACATGTTAGACACCAAATATTTCATGCTTCTTCACAAGTTTTCAAAAATGCAAGTTTCCTTAATTTACACTATGTTTCTTGAAATTTAAGAAAGTAGAGAGAAAACATGTACTTGCATGGCTTTGGTGTAGTTTCAATTTGCAAACAAGACCTCTATTTATAGGCCATGAGTTTTGAATGGTAAGTACAAAGAATTGGCTTTATTTTCAACTTGCCTGGGGCAAGGAAGTCATTTTGCATTAAATGCAAAGGAAGCTTCCTTTTAACCATGGTTAGTTCTTACCTTGATCCTATCTCTTTACAATTACTCTCCCTCTGATATTTATCAGCTCTAATCCTCTTGGCTAGGTGGCATGCTTCTAGAAAGAAAGAAAAACTCAAAATGACCTATAATTTTGAACTTTGTACTTGAAAATTATGGATTTTGGAGCTCTAAGTTTCAAAATCAAAAGTATGGAGACTCCATGGATTTGAGAGTTCTTGGACATTTGGAAAGCTTGTTTCAAAGGCTACAACTTTCATGTTTTGAGTTTTTCCAATTCAAAGTGGAACAATGTGAAAAAATGCCATGAAGTTTGGAAAAAGTAAAATTTTAACACTTGAAATTTTTCTAAGTGTTAGAAATTTTGGCTTTTATTGACTTTTCAAATTTCTTGATTTTTATGATCATGATGGATCATTTGATGTATTTTGATGATTGAAAAGTTTTGTTTTGAAAAATTGACCAAAAGTCAAAGTTTGACTTTTCGAGTGTAGATGAAATTTCATCGGATGTTTGAAATGGTGATGAATCTGTGAACTTACGTGATGTTTTGATCCGAAATTAGGTCAACATGTTGTATCTAAGATATGAAGATCAATCTCTAACCAAAAAGTCATTCATTGATCGAAAATCGAGATTACTCCTCCCGACAAAACCCTAATTGGTTGATCCTCGATTGAGAAAAGTTGGATATCTGAAGATCAGAGGTTGATTTGATCAAGATAGATCAAATGAGGTGAGTAAAACTTAAACCCTAATTGGTTGCCTCTTGAATCAGATGAAAATTTGATGAAACCTTAATTTTGACCTGTGAGATCCACTTCAGATTAATTACATTACGGGTAAAATGAAATGATGAAAATGGGAGGTGGTATATTAGGTCAAAAATTGGGGTATGACACATATGCAGGTGAATGTGAAACCTAAGTCAGATAAATTAAAGTTAGGAGGGAAATTTTGGGGTATGATAGTAGTATACTGGAAAGTTCGCGTGATATCACAATAATTAGTTAACTTAACCATTATTGTATGTCTTTTAATAAAATAAAATAAAAAATAGCTTTAGAACAACAATAGCAGTAAGAACAACAAGAACATCATGAACAACAAATAATATAGTCAAATAATATAGTATTGTTAACTTAATTGTTGTTGTATGTCTTTTTAATAAAATAAAATAAACACATGGTAATAACCATACAACAATAATATTAATAAAATAAGGGGACAAAAATAATATTAATAAAATAAGTCTAGTTAACTTAACCATTGTTGTCTGTCTTTTAATAAAATAAAATAAAAATAGCATTAGAACAACAACAAGAACAACATGAACAATAAGAAGAACAACAAGAACAACAAAACAAGAAGAACAAAAAACAACAAGAAGAAGAGCGACAATAATAACGACAACAACAAAAACAAGAAGAAGAAGAAGAATAACAACAACAACAACAATAACAACAAGATGGCATGAGAGTTTTACTATGCATGATGAACGACGAGAAATATTTGGAAAAGGCTGCTGGTTAACTACATGTTCTTCAAGGTGGTCGGGTTCCAAGGCTATTTGTGTTGGTGAAACATGGTCTGAATGAGTAAAGGACGTAAGTGAAATGTCTATTTGTGTAGGTGGAACATGGTCTAAAGGTGGAGGGACGCAACTTAAATGTTTGTGGGGTGGATTCATTAGTGGATAATTATTCTTTTGTGAAAGGATAAGTTATCCATTGTACTTTATCCACTAGATTTATGAGAGTAATGTTCTTCTGCTATGTTTATTTTACTTTATTAAAAAACATACAACAACAATTAAGTTAACAATACTATATTATTTGTTGTTGTGTTTGTTGTTCTTACTGTTATTGTTGTTCTAATGCTATTTTTATTTTATTATGTTAAAAGACATACAACAACGGTTAAGTTAACTAACTGTTGTGATATCACTTAAACTTTTCAGTATACTACAATAGTTTCAGGACCATAATTGTAAGTAACACATTTAGAACAACACTCTACATAACAACACAGACGGCGTGATTATATATTTTCCATTCATTGTTAAATTTTTTTTTAATAATGGTATCACGGTTAATTAACTTAGCATTGTTGTATGTCTTTTAATAAAGTAAAACAAAAATAGCATTAGAACGAGAATAATATTAATAAAATAAGGGAGCATGAAAAGCGAACAAAAATATTCACTTTGTTTTTGAAATAAAATCAACTGGAAATAGTGGATTGAAATCCAAAAATAGGATATGAAAATAGCATTAGAAAACATCAAAAAGGAAAACAATGCTTAATCAAAAACTGAAAAATATAGCTAACAAACATGAAACAAATATAAACGACGGTAGATTGAATGAAGGGAGCATAATATACCGTAGCAGAGAAAGATTGAAAAGAAGATGAAGAAACTTTTGAAGAGAAATTAGAATGGATGCAAAGTGGATGATGAAGAGCAAAATTCAAATCTTGTAGGTTTAGAGATAGCTTGAACATTTTCAGGGTAATTACATAAAATTTGGATATGTAAATGGTTATTCCAATACATGGATTAGTGAGATGAATTAAATAGTATGCAGTAAAGTAATGTATAAATAATACTTCCTAGTTCTTTTAAGTATCGTTTTAGAATAATTTTTTATTTCATTTAAGTGTCGTTTTAGAGTTTAATGTCATTATTTATCAATTATCCTTTACTTTCTCAATAAATGAGAGAGTCCATGAATGAATTTATTAGGAAAGAGAAAATAAATGAGGTATAATAAAAATATAACTCTAATAATCCACTATCTTGGTTGAAGAAACTTTATCTTTAAAACACTTAAAAAGGAGCGGAGGAGTAGTAAGTAATGATCAATGATATTTAGGTGCATGATAAATTATCTCTAAACTGTTTTAATTTGATCATTTATATAAATTTGATGGTAATCAATGTTATTATATTAAAAATAGATTTACGTTGATCGAATTTTTTTCTTGTTTCCGAGATTTTCTAGACTTTTATAAGGGAGTTTGAATATCCTTAATACTCTCAATCAAATAAACTTGCTTATAATTTTTTTCCAGATAATTAGAATTATAGAATACTGTGCTGTATTTTTTTTATATTCTCATAAGTAGAATCAATAGGTAGCATAACAGAATATGCTTCATCTTTCTTAGCAATGATCGACTAATTAGAAAGTTTTTTTAATTGATTTTTATAATTAGAAAAAGAAATATCTCAAATATATATATATAAGTTTGACTTGATCAACAAATTGGTGTTTGTGTCCAAAATGAAGATGCCATTGTTCAATGCTCTTACATGGAAGCTAATTTTGGATCATACATTTCACTAAAAGTTTAAACTAAAATCATATATTTGTTGTCATAGAGTCTATCTTGATTCATGAGGAAGCTTCCTCAATATACGTATATGTCCTAAACATTAACATTATTAAGTAATTATTATAACTGTTGAGGGAAGAATTTGATG
Organism: Vicia sativa; assembly: GCA_021764765.1. Taxonomy (NCBI): domain Eukaryota; kingdom Viridiplantae; phylum Streptophyta; class Magnoliopsida; order Fabales; family Fabaceae; genus Vicia; species Vicia sativa. Next base: position 297,480,869 of record CM038792.1, on the reverse strand, counting down.
ATCAGAATTCGAACCTTCGTTCACTACATAAAATATCTTGACATCTATAATGTAAAATGTTTAATATTGTTACATTCTTTGAATTAAATTTAAATTTAAATTATTTGATTAAGCTAGAAAAAATCAATATCATCTCATTCAACTACTAGTCTCTAAAATTTCTATAACTTTATATCATTATAATTGTAAGATATAAAAACATAAATAAAAAAATAAACATAAATAAACTTAAAGGTTTTGTTAAATATTATAAAATTTCAATGATATGATGAGATAACTTTTGTGAAAATGACTATATTTCTTTCAATGCAAGTTCAATATCTAAAGAGTTTTTATATTTTTATTTAGAGGTTATATTAGTTTTGAGGGTTCAAGTTGATTTTTATATATTTTTATCACATCCATCAAACTATCTCTTTGACATAATAATATTTTTAATTTTAAAATAAATGAAATAGAAAATTTCATTCAAAACTAAAAAAACTAAAATTTAAATTATATATTAAAAATCGAATTTTAAATTTATTTATAAATTTTGGTATATTCACTTAACATTTGAGTTATCTATTTCACTTCATAATATTTGTTAAAATGAATGAAATAAAATACTTTCATTAGAAATTAGATATTACAAAATAAAGTGTTACAAATTAGGTATAATTTGCCTACAATTAAGCATACATTAATTAAGCACAAATCAAATTAACATTACTAATGAAATGAACCATTTTCAAGTAAGTTAACAAAACAAATAGGAGGAAGATCAAGTGAATTCCAAAGGAAAACATCACTATCATTCCTAGACAATGAACAAGATTGATCAATCTCCATTGAAACTTGTTCATTTTTCTCAGCCACCTCAATCTTGTTCTTCTTCTTGCTACATGATTCCTTAAGATTGTTCAATTGTTCAGAAATCAATCCTCTTCCATTATTAATGTTCCTGATTCAAGTTTCAACTTCAAACATTCAGGTATTCCATTGAATGCATAAAAGAAGCTGAAAATTTTCTCTCATACTTCATTCTCTTCATCACAGCTCTTATCATTGATGGCTCATCACAAAAATCTTCTGTTTCCATTTTCTCTTCCATTTCTTCAGCAATCTCAAAAGGTGAGTAGTAGCTAGTTGGTGCAATATCGTCTAGGAACCGAAAATCGACATCCACAATACCTTCTTCTTCACTATCTTCTGAATTGCTATCACCACTTGAAGTTTGTGTCACACTGTTTGATTTTGAGTTGTATTCGATATTGATGTTCTCGTTTGCTTTGCAGATATTGTTTTCGGTTAAACATGATTCGAAACTACTTGAAATGTAGTCGAATTGAGCAGTGTTATTGATAAATTCGTGGTTGCTTGCGCTATAATCTTCGTGATCGTTGAGAAAATCAGTGAATTGATCAATTGAGAAATCTTTTGATCCTTGTCCATAGGCCTCCTCCACTTGATGTACATCCATCTCGTGATAGTTCTGATCATTGACTCGTTGGTGCTCCCGACTCTCCCAGAACTTCCTAACAAGGAAGTATATTTCGAGGAAGAAAAAGAAGAACAAGAGTTATTGTTCATCATGTTCCTTTCTTTAAGTCTTTGGAGTAAAAGATTAGTGATCTTTGAAGAAAGAGCAGGACTAGTTGAAGATTGAGAACAAGGCCAGAAATTCGTGCGAGTATTCGCGCCGCGAAGCAAGCAAGCAGCCTCATCATAAGCTCTTGCAGCTTCTTCAGCAGTGTCAAAAGTTCCTAACCAAACTCTTATCTTTTGAATGGTGTCTTTGATCTCAGCAACCCATCTGCCGAAGGCCTTTGTCGAACACCAACGAATCGTTTGGACTCGTCTAGCTCCTCCTAGAGATGCAGCCTCTTTCATCATATCATCCCAAACCATGCTTCCTTCTTCAACTACTTCAAAACCTTTCTCTTCCTTGCCATTATATGAACCTTTTAAGCTCTTAGAGTATTGTTGAAGTTCTGGTTTGTGATTTATTTTGGAGTTTGTTTAGGGTATTTATATGTGAGGAAAGAGTGAGTGAAGGTTTGAACTAGTTGAGTTTTGAAGTTGAATAAGTCATATTGATTTGTTTGTTTGTAATTTGGGATGCTATATCTAAACATTTGGCAGTTATACTTAGACTTTGTAATTGGTGCAAGATTGTTTGACTTGGACAAAGGCTAGTACATAGATTTTGTGTGTGAAGAGAACAATTTCATTTAGATTCTATGATTAAACATGTTTATCTCTTTTAATTATTATTAATCTAATCTTTTGGTATCAAAGGAAGTGTTAAGATACAATACTTTATTTGTTATGAGTAAAGGCAGCAAGAAAAACAAGAATGGTGTAAACCTATGGACTATTAGCAGGAGCTAGACTGCTTAAACTAGTTTTACACTTGAGGTTTGGATTTTACCTTATGTAAACTATGATTGTATGAGTTAAACTTGTTGGCAGTTAATGGATTTACTCTAGGAAAGTAAAGAAAGTAAAAACAAAAAATAAGTACATGGAAGGTGTTTACTATGGCTCATATTTATTTATTGAAAATGGTGATAAAATGGATTCGATCATTCGGTGTCCATATTCTTTAAAGATAAGTCAATTTTTAGATCCACACTCTTTATTATTTTCGGATCACTGCGTTTTTGTAGTTTTTGGAGAAGGACATTAACATGAATTTTGTATCTTTAGGCTTTAGAATCTGAGTCAAATCCACTTTGTCTCATTTTTTTTTTTTTTGAGTGGTCAAAGTTTTACCCTTGCACCTATATTATGCTTGTGTTAGTTTTTTTTATACAAATTTTGTGAGATAAACTTAAGCAGATTTAGTATATCCCCACAATAACGAGTGGAAGTAAATTGAAATTTACATACTAAGACATAGCATAAGTAATCTTAACATAAACATAACTAGATAATAAAAACATATAACTAAAAATCACACCCATAATAAGATGCGGGTCAAAAACTAAATCTATTCAAATCAAGAGTAACAATCATAACATCAATTTTCACTCAAAAAATAAAAAAATACTTCACCGCAAAGTCGAAGACGTTCAAATCGTTATTAACTTAAATACATAATAATATTGATAGATTTAGAAAACATATCAGTTATCTATCTACCTATTAAACCCTAAATTGAATTTGAATTAAATGAATTAACTCTTAACTCCAAAATTTGAATTTGAGGAGAAGTCACTTTTCACCCCAAAGTTTGGATTAACTTTAGCCAAATATTGACTAATCTTTTACTCTAGGACTAGAGAAGTCACTTTTCACCCTCAAAACAGTTCCTTAATAAATCAAACGGAAAAAAAAAAATATATTATTCTTCCACCATTTCACTTCTAGATTATTAATCAACTTTATTTTATTATTAAAATTATTTTAATATCTAAATAAATATTAACCAATTTCATCACTATATTAACTAATTTTTATATTTTATTAATCAACTTTATTTTATTATTAAAATTATTATTTATACATTGTTTATATAACATTTACCGACACTTTCACTAACACAGTTTATACACTGTTCATATTATTATTTTTAAATATATATTTTTAAAATACTGTAAATAGTATTTGATATAATTATTTAAGTATAAAATTGGTGTATAAAAGGAAAGGTGAAAAATGAAACTAATGAATGTTTTGTTCTTGTCATTAATGATGAAGATTAACAACTACGATTCCTCCAATGCCCTGTGTCCCACCATACATCATGCCAAATTTCAACCTACTTACAAAACTTTAAATATTATCATTTTCTTCAAAAACTTTTGCAATTCGTCATTCATGAATAAGTCATAGTTTATAGTACAATATTTAATGTGCTTAACCTTTATGGGAGTTTCGTCATGAATTGACCATAGATTGTGACATTTCTGGACCAACACAACAACTTACGAGAATTATCATTTTGTTTCTATTATATAGGAAATTTTTAGTTTTATTTTTGTAATATTTTAAAATAAAAATATTTTTACCATTTTAAAATATTAATAATTTAATTTTAAAATTAAAATTTATAGATAAATTAAAGTAAATCTACAAAATACTTTAGACTTTAATTTTATGAATTATATTATTAGTAGTTTGAAATGATGATATATTTCAATTTTTTATAGGAGACAATACAAATATCGCCTTTATATTAGAGAGAAATAAATGATATTAATTCTTATATAATTTTCTTTAGTTAGAGTCCATTGTATAATATTTTTGAATTTTTTAACCTACTCTATAAGTTGGGATCATGAAAATCTCAAAATGTCAAAATCGAAAATTTATTTTGGTACATCCTATTTTCTAAAATTTTTGAGTGAAATCGAAATATACTATGTACTATATTTTAAATTTGTTTCAAATTTGGAACTATTCTACTTTCTAAAAATATTTGAGTGGAATCAAATATACTTCGGTATGTGTACCATATTTCTAATTTATTTCACATTTGGTCTCACTTTGAAATATTTGAGTGGAACCGAAATATATTTTCGGTATGCACTATATTTTGAATTTATTTTAAATTTTATCTCACTTGTTCTCATAGTTTAAAACCCTTGATTTACATGCACCTTTTTAACGTGATGTCCATGATATATGATGCTAACTAGAAATTTATTTTCGATATCTCAAAGACAAAAATACAATTTTACATAGATAAGTAAGAAAGACATAACGTGAATTAAGAAATTTATTAATATTTTTTTATTTTAATTAAAATATATATCGTAGCAATTTGTTTTCCATTTTAATTCATTTTATTTGATTTGACTTTAAGAATCAAATAATAATTTTAATAAAAATAAACGAAACCCTATGAAGAAGCATGATTGATGTATTTTAATATTACAATAAAAATAATAGTAGGATATGAATAAATAAAAATGAACGATAGTGATTTGTGAAAAAATAATCGTACTGCACTGTTACTTGAAATAAGACAAAAAATAAAATTAAAAAAAAATGTTAGAATGAGATTAAGATGAGACAAATTTGGCCTTTTTTGCTGTATGTTAGTATTTATTTTATTGTTACATTGATATCAACTAATAATACTTCAACTCTTAATACATCATATATCGGTTTTTGTTTTTAAAGAAAAGCTATGTATTCGGAGGAATTTGTAAATAAACTCTTATTTATTAGTATTTGCCGAACTCTCAAAAGTGTTTAGTTTACTTTTAGAATTTCAAGAATGTGATTTAAGTCAATTTAAAAAGTAAGTTGGCGTCAAACAATTTTATTCAATATAGACGAATTTTTTTATCACTCAAGTTTAATCTCCATCCTTCAAATTTTAATCTCCATCCTTCAAATTTATGAAAAGATAATTATGTTCAATTATTTCTCATTGTCACATATTTTGAAATTTACAATACACATTGGATTTTTTAATTTTCGATGATAACGAAATGTTGAAGCGATCTGAAAATTTAGCAAAATCAAGTAAGATTTATGGTATATTTGGGGAAATTTTTGTTATTTTGTATCAGATATTTCATAATTTCCAGTATTGCTTATCAGAAATTATGAAATATCTGGTATTCGTCTGAAATTTTAAAATTTTGATATTATCTAAAATGCAGTGCGTGATTCGGATGTCCTATAAGGATGTCAAGACATCTGATCTGACATTAAAACAAAACAGACAAGATAAAAATAAAAACAGTGCAGCAAAACCATAAATAACACCAGTAAATTGTTCACCCAGTTTGGTGCTACACACCTACATCTGGAGGCTTCCAAGCCAGGAAGGAAATCCACTATCAACAATATTAATTCAGAGCTAAACTCTCCGTACAACTCCTCACTTAATCCCTACCAATGCAATTTCTACCAAAGATCCCTCTTAGATATGGAACCCTCACTCCCCTCGATCACCATGATGATTACAACTACAATAACAAACTTGAAGACACTCTTCAACACACATGATCGAGCGCACATCACAAAGCACCTAAGACTAAAAGTAAAAATACTTCAACTTAGAACACACTTGGAGTTGTTGAACTTCATCCAACAATAACTCGACTCATTACTTCACGACACGAGTGAGACAACTATCCTCTTGCCTACGGGCTTTGAGGTACAATTCGATGACCATCCTACAATCCGAGTGGTTCACACACGGCTAACTAATGATTACATTGTTACTATAATTGGCTATTTGCCCAAAAATAGGTTACAAAGTCTTTATTTATAACACTTCACTGTTGTATTTGGGCCTTCAAACAACATATCATACGTAACAAGCTGCGAAACAAACTACTGCGAAATAAAATGAAAAATACTCTGATCAAGGTCTTCAATCCTAAGTTTTGATTTTTCTCCTTAGCTTCACGATTAAATCTTCTAACATTCACATATGCCTTCATAGCACGCCACATGGGATACATAATATTCACAAATATTACGCATGACTTAAAATAGAATTGTAATAACTCTATCGTTAAATAGCGTGATGTTTTGATGTCACGACATCTTCGACATGTTTGTTCGGATGTTGATTTTAATTCAAAACAACATGTTTAGGCATTTCAACGAGGATTACATATTTGGGTTAAATATCCTATTGTACATTACATTATTTTGTTATTATTTGTTTTACAAAATTGATGCCATCCTTAAAACAAGCAACTTACAATCTCCTCTGAAAGTTTTGGCTAAGACAAATAAATACAAAGTATAATCAAACATTACATTGAAACAACAACAATAATTTACAATTGAAAAATAAAATTTTCCGGCATAAACATCCCTTGTCTTACGCACATCTTTAGATCTTGAGTTGCGAGTGATAATACGAACATCCCATTTGACATCTTCTTTTCTCCATTGAACCAACCCGGTGTGCAAGGTAGGAGAAGGGAAGACTCGAGTTAGATTGGGAGATACTACCCAAGTTGCATAAGAGACATTTCGAGAAGATATCACGAAATTTCTCCGTGTAACTCGAACACAATCCTGTTGTGTTCATATTTCAAACATGTCATAAGCGTGACTTAAACATAGTCAACTGATTGGCATTTTGGAATGGTACATTTGGATGACACTGTGACTTAAACATAGTTTCACCCTCTATTGTTTAGGTGACACTTTTCTCTCCCTTTTAGCCAAAATTTGACAATGGGAGCCTTCAAAACCGGATCCGGTATATGAACCCTAGACACGAACAAACCTCATGATGTTGAAGGCGATAATTACTTGAAATTTGAGGAAAGGGTCTTCTATAAGGCCGGTGATGTTTAGAAAATAACAACTTTTGGTCCTTGGTCGAGGTGATTGAAATTTGGCTTGAAGTCTGCACTAAAAACAAAATTATCAATCCAAACTAACTCGCCATCTTTAATAGAACACAGTTGTTTACAGAAGATTTAGTTCAATAAATGCATAGGTTACTTCACCTTTTATTCATCGATGCGGATACATGTGATTTACCTTTTCTTTCACCAATCAGATTTGTTTCTTTTGAGAAATCATAGCATGTGACTTTGACCATATTCCTTCACATGGAGAAATATTACGGCTTTATGATATCTATACTTTTCGATATGACCACATATATCTGCATAGTTCCTTTAGGGAGGATACTTCTCAATACTCCTCCTAAGTGTCCATATGTTGTTATGGCACTCTTTAGGTGGTCATGTGGCAGTAGTCTGAATTTATCACAATAATACTTCTTTTGGTATTCAGACTATATTTCTTCTCTTTATTTAGCTCAATAGAAACATTACTGCGATACTAAGACTTTTATATTGAGATTCAGGACTATCGACTTGGTTCTAATATCACAATTATATCTCAAATACTCTTCCAAAACATCACATAGACAATCATCCCAGTATAGACTCCCTTCACATCATTATTTTTATGGCAAAGAATGATTTCTCCCCTCATTTGCGACTTAATCTCTTTGATGTTCATACCTCTTCATGGACAATCTAGTTGACCACTTGAACTCCACGAGTTACACAAAATAAGGACACGTTTGTTAAGGTCTTCTCAATACTATAAGCATCCTTTATTTGGAATTTTCCACGAGTTCCAAAATAAGAATCCTTAGTTTACTTGCTACCAGAGTTTAGATTGCCACTATTACTTGTTATAGAAGAAACCACATTATCAACCATGCGTATGACCACGAATCGTCTTACAGATGATAAGTCTTATCTTGCCTTTTCTCAACATCTGGTGTCTTCAACAGCTATGATGTTACATCCTCATGTAACACATTCTTTTCTTTACATCACATACTTCATCATTCTTGGTTCTGAATAAGGAGTTCATAATTCAGACTTCCATACAACTATCACACAAATATCCATCTTTCATCAAGATATTTGTCAACATTTGTATGCACCTCTTATACAAGGAATTATCTCTTCATATAATCACCAGATGATGCTGCCACACATCCTTAACTGGTGAAGATTAATATGGATCCAATATTGACATTAAGCTCATAATTTTGCATGAATACATCAGACAATTACTCAGCTCCCGACAAAGTATATGTATTTGGCATTCAAGCTACATAATAATAAGTACTTAGTCACTCGTCAAAGTAATTACTAGTTTTTCAGTTAGAATTATCTACTCGCACTAGATAACACTGAGTGATTTCTTCTTCACACCTCAAGCTTACTTCAAGCAACATTGCACTTTCATGGTTGAAGATCTGAGATGATGTTCCAACATCATACAACATTATCCATTTTTAGTATGGTTACGAGGGTAACATCCATACTAACTCATACTCAACCTTAGGGGGAACATGGGAAGCAAAACTAACATCATGATCATCAATCTTAGGGATCATACAATCAACATATCCAGGGGATAACAAAAGTGACATCTCAATAGTATTTTATTCAAATCTTTTGTCTGATTTTAAGATGGTGGATGCTGTTGTCTATACCTACAAAGGAGATTCCCTCTACTAGGTTTCAGGGACAAACTTACCTAGGCATGACACAAAAATTATAGACTTTTTAATAAGTTCTATCTCCCTTGATTCTTCATAAAAATGCTTATCCATCACAACATTATATCGACATCAGCCATGATCACACCAATACTTAGGACCATTTAGACACTATGGTTGGATCACGGTACTCCACTTTAAACATAATTTGTTATATGGCCACAAACGGAGTTCCATGAATCTGGTTCCTTAGATCAGAAGGGTCTTCCAGATACAAGTTCATCTCGTGTGTATAAAGGGACCGGAGGAGATACCTTTATGAGTCCTTCTTAAGGGCATTGATCTCAAATTCTATACTCCCATAAGCCTGGGTCAAAATTAAACTGACATCTGGAGTAAATAGCATATTGATCGTGACTTGATCAACTCACATATATCAAACGCCTCCTCTTCCAGATCAGGAGTAGGTTCCAAACATAAATGTTTACCACATTCTTGTTCACCCAAAGCATATATTCTTCAATTGGTAGCTACATACCTATTGAAATAATGTTCTAACACCCATAGAACATCGGTTCCATCTTCTTGGAACACACATCATCCTGACAATCTTCAAGGTCTTCAAACAATATCAGGATGTGCATGAGGATCATTGATCAATTGATTCTCATCAACTCCATTAATGAATGACTTTATGAGTGTACTTGAGCAAAATCTCAAGTATCTTTGACACTTTCAATATAGTTGGAAACATCTAACATATATTTTTTTGAGGAAAACAAACCTAGAATTCTTCTTATACTTTAAGGGTTATACCAAAAGCCATGAAGCGGAATACACATCACCTCATAATGCTTACACCATAATCCAAGCATAAGCATGGTAACTTAGGATTGAAAATATATCAACCATACTTACAATAGGTTCTTGTAACATGGTGGGAACTAACTTGTTTGTTTTGGTTTTATCGCAAATGTTGTGGATAGCAAGAGTCATACCGAATTTTCTTTTATCCAATAAAGGAAAGGTGAAAAAGCAGGAAAGACCTTTGTTAGATTTTGATTCTGGGAGGTAATTATGAAAATGGAAGGTATTAGCACCCTTTATGTAGTTATCTACGGGCACTTAATTGCTTTATCTCACTTTTGAAAACTTGCCTTACGTGTGTGATTTGAAAAGTATTTGAAAAAGATTTCTCTTTGACTTCATAATGATTCTTGTATCAGTCCTCAAGAATGTATACTAAGTGTTTGGAAATGTTTTGAAAGTTTAACTTTGTAATGATTCTCGTATGAATGTATACAAAGTGTTTGTTTGAAATATTTTGAAAAGAATGTGAGGTGTGAAAAGTATTTTGATTTTGATTGGAAAAGCAATTTAGAGTCTTATAACCTACTTATAAAGGATGTTTCTTGTTATTTTCATTCTCCTTTAGGACATTTATCCACACCATTAGTTGGTAGGTAACTCTATCCGTTGGATGTAAAGGGACGGGCGTAGGGTTATCGTATAGTCATAGAAGGCAACATGTAAGGATACCTTAGAAAATTCATTGGGACGATCATCACTTATTCGTAGGCAACAACAGGGGCGAGATCATATATTCGGGAAATAATTGAGGTCATCGACTATGATCTTTGTGATGATTTTTGAATCGAGACTTTTGCTAATGGTACCCCTACGTTCGAGGACATGACCATTGTATTCGTAAGGCAACAAGAGAGGATACCTAAGGGTGCAAGTGTGAAAAGTGTGTTAATTTCAAATATGTTAATCTTGAATTAGGGTTATCTAAAGGTTGATTTTAGTCTTGCCATACAATCCTATTAGCCATACATCTAAGCGATGTATATCTGAGTTTTAGAGTAGATAATGGAAAAAATATTCTAAGTGTTAGGAAAATGTTATAAACCTAATTACTATAAGAAAAATATTTTGAATTTTTGGAAATCGATTTTTAGTGAATAAAAGTAATTCTAATTAATTAGTATTTAATTAAGAAAAATAATTTAAATGTGAAGAAAATCAAATGTTTTGTGTTAAAAATTAAATAAAGGTCTTTAAAACCTAAATCTAAAATTAAAACATTTTTAGGGTTTTAGAAAATAGTTAAAATTATTTGAAAAGAAATTAAATTGGTTAGAAAATAAGAGAAATAAAGAAATGTTAATAAACAAGTGCTAAAAATAAGGATGGTTACGCAAGCTTGAACCCGGGACACGAGGTTCTGAGTTCAAAGTTAACCCACACCATCACTGCAGGATGTTTGAATCACGCTTCCAATGGTATATGTGTTAACCTGTGAAAAATAAGAAAATATGAAAAATTTGGGCAAAAGGAAGGGATCTAACCCATGCCATAGGAGAGGTAAGGACTAAGTGCGCGCTCTTGACCGTTGGGGCGGTAATACATCCATTCATTTATGCACAAGGATATATATATATATATGATATTGCTTCCTGAAAACCAAAAGAATCATAAACCAAACACGTTGGGACCTAGGAAATTCAAATCGACCACTCAAAGCATGCCACACATGCTTCCTCGATCAAACAAGGTCTAGAGGCATCGAGAGAAGGATTACGGTCACCTTCTCGATCGACTCAAACATCAAACTTGGGAAAATAAATATAAACAAGAACAAAAACAACCAAGATTCATTAATTAAGGTGCTTGTGAATCTAATGGTATGTTAGTTTATCCTAAAATGTCCTATATCTAGGGTTTGAAGCTCATTGATTGTATGCCTAACAATGGTGAAACTCGAATCGGCATCAAACCTTGCAAACAATGGTTCTAAAAAATCACAAACATCAGGTATGATCATGAATACATGAATCGAAATTGTTTATATTGCATAAAATAAAAGTTTGAGATTCATGAAGTTTCTAAATGGTGCGACTCAAAGGAGTGAGTTACAGGCACGATCTTGCTTGCTTAGGGACTTGGATCGATTCTGGAAGGCTCAAGAGGATGAATGAATGTTTGGTTTGGCTTGAGCGGATGGAAATTGAACCGACCTTGCAAACTTAAAAATTTGAGAGCTTTGGCTAGGGTCGTGAGCATACAATCCAGTGTTCGTTGAGGTGGCCTTGATCTTGTACTTATAGTGAGTGTATTAGGTCGAAACTTGAGAAAATATATGCCATTTAATGGAAAATATTTGATTGGTATTTTGTATGAAAAACTTCCCATTTTGATTAAATCTCGTACCAATCGGATCCATGCTCTTTTGCTAGCTATTTTTGAGTTTCTTGGACTTCAAGGAGTTTAAATATCAAGCCTCATACGCCTCACATTTGATTTTGTATTTTATCTTGATTTAATTTTATTTTTAATGAATAAAATCAAAAATAAATACAATAAACATTAAAATGGGCGTGGATGGGCTTGGGGCCTCTTGATAATGTTAGAAACAAGTTTTGATCATAAAAATATAGGCCGTTTGGAAAATTTTCAAGATTTCTCAATATTTCCTTCTTGCACTTTCTTAAAACTTCCAAACTTGGACCAACTTTATCTTGCTCAATTTTCATCATTTGGGAGTGATCTTGGACTTTCTAGAAAGCTTAAGATGTCCTTTAAATGCTTCTTTTGGTTTTATATTTATTGAAGACCTATAATGTCTTGCTCATATCTCTCAAATGAAGCATTTTTTAAAGCTTGTGAGACACAAAGTTGTAGAATTGAATTCCCTTGAAATGAGCTTTGGTGGAAAGATTTCTAATGAAGTATGTGAAAGTTATGCTTGGTCAAAGTTCGAGTTGACTTTTATCAAAAAGCCTAATTTAGAAACTTTGACTTTTGACCATTCCTTGAATTTTCTTGATGAATCATGATCAACCTTTGATCAAATGATGAATGTGACTTCAAAATCTTGATATTGACCAAAAGCGATGAAGTTTGACTATATGTTGACTACAATTGACTTTTTGTTCAATCTGACTAATTTCCAACCATCGAGCAATTGATTGAGCAAACTTGAGCTACGGACTTGAAACTTGATACGGTGATGCTTTGATACATTTGAGGAGGCATGATGCTCACTTGAGACAATATAAACCATTTTGACACGAGAGAATCAAAACCTAGTTGTGGGTTGATTGCTTAGGAGAGGGTTCATCTAGTCAATCCTTGAGCAACTGTTGAGTATGGAGATGTGTATTGACTTGAAAAATAGGAGGGCAAATTTTGGGGTATAACAGTTTCCCCTGTTAAATATTCTTATAACTGAAGGGTTAGATTGGTATGCTTGCCTTTCGTGACCTGAAGGTAGAAGATGATTGAACACTCGAGTGCCCTTGAAATTTGCACTCACTAGTGTATAGAATGAGATCGTCGACTAACGACGTGGTGAAGTGGGCTTAAAGATTCCATTTGCTGGTTCTGATGCTGGAGAGTGAGTCGTATGTTAGACTTTATGATCATCTTTGAATGAGTGCATTGATTTTTAACCAGATATGCTGCAATATTTAAGCAGAGATATGATAATGTATAGTCGGAGATGGGCTTATAGATGCCATTTGGAGATACTGATGATAGAAGAGTCAGAATATACCTTCGTATCCATTTTATCTGGGATAAGCATTCGTCAGGATGTAGATAGTTTCCCCGTCTTGTTTCGGGTATTAATCTGTATCCTTCTATTTGATGGTAAACGCCTTGTTAAGGAATTGATATTGGCTTGGTCGTATAGATAGTTTCCCCATTTTATTTCGGGCATTAATCTTTGAACCTTTTCTTGGAAGCATACAAATAGCTTTCTCCTGTTTGTGGGTTTAACCTGAAAGAGTAAAATTAGATCTATGCACATCATGATGCATGCGAGTATGTGATGATGCTCGAGAATTATGTATATACATATTATGATTTTTATAAATGATGTATGAATATAGATGTTGTGGTATTTCAAAACATATCCATCTTGAAGAAGATAAGAATGTTATCTGGAGATCTTGACTTACCTTGGGGATATAGTTGTTGGATACCTTGATTGGGAATAAGAGAGATGTGGATTTTTTTGATGCACTATTTGACCAAGTTTCGGGTCTGGATATTGACGCTATTGGAGAATGAAAATCCTTGTGCAATACTCAGCTGGAGATGAATATCTTGTGCATTGTTTTTGAAGAAATAACCCTTGATGGGGAATGATGTGGTTTTGAGTAGCCTATTACTACTCGGAGACTGACATAATAAGTTGTTGATGATTTGTTACTGCTCGGGGACCAATGTAACAAAGTTGACATTCACTACGCGGGGACTGATGTGACAATGTATATGATTATTTCTCGGGGACTAATGTGATGGATTGAGGATGTAGATAATAACTGTGCGGGGACTGACATGATGAATTGTAGTTGATCACTGCTCGGGGACTAATGTGATGAATTAGATGAGATGATCACTACTCGGGGAATGATGAGTTGAGGGCGATCCGCGCTCGGGGACTAACGTGATGAGATGGAAACAATCACTACTCGAGGGACTAACTGTGATGAATTGATAT